>JANAVB010001997.1:11948486-11973486 GCA_029216955.1 Iris pallida
CATTTGCATTAAATGCCTTGACGGCTGACAGCTTTGACGAAGTGACGGTTCTGACACAAAGATATCATTATGACTCCCTCATAATGACGGACTCCTTGGGAAGCGAAAAAAATCTCTGACACGATCCTCCGAGAGTCAGAAACTGTCATGCGGCCTTGACACGTGGACAGCCCCATGCGGCGCACGAAGACTAGCTCCATGCGGCTCACGAAGACCAGCCCATGCGGCTCACGAAGACTAGCCCCATGCGGCTCACGAAGACTAGCCCCATGCGGCTCACGAAGACTAGCTCCATACGGCTCACGAAGACTAGCTCCATGCGGCTCACGAAGACCATCCCTATGCGGCTCACGAGGACTATCTCTATGCGGTTCACTCATGCGGTCATCCACACTTATGCGGCTCAAATCATACCATGCGGTCCAAATGTTCTAGGGGGCCATTCTCAAACAGCCTGGACACGTGGCCAGCCTTATGCGGCTCAATGAGGAGTAACCTTCCTGCAACACAGATTTCTGCTATGGCTCAACACGTGGCATGATAGCGGGGCACGTGGCATCAGATTGATCGAAATATCTCAAACAAATCCCAATAAAATATTGGGATCAAATTAGATCATTTGTAAATAAGCCAATTAAAGACACGTGTCGAGGAATCCGAGGTTGGTATGACAAATCAGGAGGATTTATGTCAATCAGCATTAATTACCCATAAAAGATTTGATGCAATCACATTTATTGCTCAAATATCGATGAACGGCCCAGATTTAATGATCCTTAGCCACCGACTTTCAAGAATGGACAACCATTGTAAACCCTAATGAGGCCCCCCACTCTTATAAATAGCAGGGTGCCATTCCCATGCAGACACACACACACACAGAGAGACACATACAGAGAGATATACAGAGACAGAGACAGACGCACATAGAGACATAGAGAGCCAGAGAGCCTGAAGAGAGAGAGTATTTCTTCATCAACGCCCATCAGTTCTTCTACAGAGTCCAAAAGCTGTACCCGATCGTCCAAGGAGTAAGGCAGAGCGGCCGTCGCTTTCCCGAGCCTCTATCGTCACCCCCCAGAATCTAAAATAAATAATTGTACTTAGATTGCTGTACCTAGGTTTTCGTCCCTAGGATTTCCTTGTACAAGCGAGTTTGTATTGTGAAGTAAAAGTCCAGTCCTCCGATAATTGTTCTGTCCTTTTATATTTTATGGCAAACACGATGGCGACTCTGCTGGGGACAAACTTCTCCACGGCTGAGGAGTTGTTGACGCAATCGGATGCAGCCAAACTTGGCTCCACGCAACAGAAGATGGTCGTCCGCTTCGACCAACAGGCGTTTGAAGAAATGCTCGCTGAAGGAAGTGCTGGCCCGATCTAGAAGCGAACCCGCACAAAGAAAGCTCGCTGCGAGTGGAGGCCAAAATCATTTGCTTCTCCACAAGCTCTGGACGGGGTACTCTCTGCTGCCCAAGACGGCAAAGGAGACTCTCATACGGCTCTACTTCGAGCCGTAGAGGACTCTGCTGTTCCCAAGTCCGGCAGAGGAAAGCACTACGATGCTGGACTTGCAGGGACAAAGAGCGACTCTATGCGCCCCAAGAAGAAGCCGAATACTCATGTGGCTAAATCTGCCAGCCACATGCAGGAGGCTCATGCGGGTGAATCTGACAGCCGCATGAAGAAAGTCTATACGGCCAGATCATCCAACCGTATCAAGAAAACTCATACGGCTGAGACTCCCAGCCGTATGAAGAACGCCTATGCGGCTACGTCTGCCAGCCGCATGAAGATTATTGATGATAGCCGCATAACGCCTACCCCGCGTGGCTCTGTTTTCGACCGCCTATCTTATGGTCCTGATCTCTTGTGCTCCCAAGAAGATATGTCTGACTCTCTCCAGCATCACCTAGACTCTTCCTACTATGTGCCCTTACGTACTAGAGCGAAGAAGTCTAGGACAGCACGAGCTTGGCAAGCTCGGTTCGCTGATCCAGCCTCTGACCATCCGAGCGTCCCACATACTGTTATGCGGGCCTCAGATGGGAAGTTGTACAGAACCACTCGAGTCCAGCCCCCGACGGCAAACGGACAGAGAGGTTCGCAAAAGTCTTCCAAAATCTATGGAGCAAACATTGTCAATCCAGACCCATCTGACTTGCGTGAGGCCATCCTCCACAAATGCAAGGAAAGAGAAAATGTATCGGGGTGCAAAAAGTCCTCCCACGGACGTCACTGCACCCAAGTCATCGTCAACTGCTGCTGCAACAACGCGACGGTGCGAGAAAACCGGCAGTCCGTATTTCAAAGACTGCAACAACCGTCTTCAGAAGATGAGACACTTCCCGTCGTCTCCTGTAACTCTGCTCAGAAAGTCCCCACCATAGGAGAGGGAAGAAGGCAAATGTTTCCAGCCCGAAGATTTCAACCACTTTGACTGAAAGACTGTCATCTAAGCGGGTGCCCACCACCGAAGTTTTCCAAGGTACTCGTTCTAAGACGAAATCTGCTACAGTGGGAGATTCGTCGTCCACAACACTGGGGGTTGCTGGGACTGGGGGTAGCACTCCTCCGAACCTCCACGATAATCCGATGTTCCAAGAAGACGAGTCGATGAAGACAACTCTCCCATCAGATGCAGCAAACCCCGACGTCCCCGAGAACGTCCACAACTCCCAAGACGAGGCGAACTCAGAGACTGGGGGTACTGTTCCTTTCGAGTCCGAACCAGAAGAGAACATACCTACATACCCCGATGACTTCTCACTACAGGGGTATGATTCGGAGGATGCTTCCTCCACCGCTCCATCCATCTCTCCTCATGTAAAGACGGTATTCATGACAAAAAGCAGCCAAGGTGGTTCCAGCGATCGCCAACGCATCGACACTCTCGAAGCCATATTGCTTGCCTTGGTCAAGTCTGTGGACGAGATCAAAGCGGCCCTTCCAACTCTGCAAGGAGAGATGCCTGGCCAAACAAGTCCGGGTCCCGCGGTCAATGCGGACTCGAATTCAGCAGCACCGAATCCGGGCAACAATCCTCCTGAAGTGACGGCCCCCACTGCCGTGGATGAGGCCCGAGAAGCAAGAAGAGAGGTCCAGGAGCTCCGAGCCATATTTCACGCTCGAGAAAACTCTCAAGACCTCATAATACGGCAACCGTACCCTGCTGCCTGGAGGGATGTTCCATTCCCACCAAGATATAAGCCGTTCAATATCAATCCTTATGATGGCAAGACCTCAGCAAGTCGGTACATCACTTACTTCGAGGTCACCACCGACCATCTGTCCCATGACGATGCCATTCTCACACGATTATTTATCGGGGCATTGGAAGGGGTCGTCTTCGACTGGTACCGCAACCTGCCAGACAACTGCATCCACTCTTTCGTCGGCTTCAAGCACATGTTCTTGGAGAGATTCTACAAAGTGGGGCAGGATATCACAACGTCCACCCTCATGGACGTCGTCCAAGGGGAGAAAGAGATGACAAGGAACTATATCGAGCGGTTTCGCCAAACCGCAATGAAGCTGCCGTCTGGAAATCCGGATTCCTCCTTGATTGAAATTTGCCAAAAGAGATTGCTCCCAATAATCAGTCTCTGGATGGGCAAAAGTTAATTCAAGGTCTGGAAGACGTTCATCATCAGTGCTACAAGCGCCGAAGAACGATTGAAGAAGGCTCGCCAATTGGGATTGCACATCTCGGACAGAGAGAACAAGGGCAAGCATCCTAATACCAACAACGACAATGGGGGCAACCCCTCCAACAATCGGAACAGCAGGGGTAAGCAAGCTATGGTGGTCGACACAGCACAGAAACCTGGGCGAAAGTCAGCAGACAAACAATGGTCGTAAATCACTTACTCCTTCGAAGACGGTCACGTCAAGCCCATCTTGGACATGCTCATACAAGGAGACAGAATTCAGCTTCCTCCTCCAAGACGGGAACCTTGGCTGGCAGACATAGAGAACCCAAAGTACTGCCATTACCACCGCTACGTCCACCATGCCACACATGACTGCTACCAACTAAAACGGTACATCCAAAATCTCATCGATTCGAACGCTCTGGCCATCGATTTCGAGGAGGTGACAGTGGCAGCCAATATGGTGTCAATACAATTCGGCAGCTTCCCTCCGACGGAAACTCAAGACGGTGTGGTCCCCATCCCTCTGGCGACAATGGAGATTGCTAATCTTCTACCTCCCCGAGATCAGGCTGCTGGCCTAATACCTCTCACCACATCGCGAGGGGAGGTCATGTGGGTCCATCCAGACTTGGTATCAGAAGTGACTCGGTCCACATCGTCTTCCATTTGCAAGAAGAAGAGCAGAAAAGTCAGGTCCTGCCGCACAATCTCGGCAAATATCGAAGAAGCTACGGCCGTCGTCACTCGGTCTGGGGTCCAATCCCAACCTGTGGCTGACAACTCGGCTGAAGATCATCAGCCCGCTACAACTGACGCTCCGGGACCAGCTCAGCGTCCGACGACCGACAAGCCTAGGCCGAAAGAGACTCGCTTTGACAAATCCCTCCGAAAAGAGGTACCGCAGGGGATAGAGAAGCCCTACAACTTTGACATCTTGGCACAATTGGCCAACACACCGGCCAAGTTGTCATTATACGAGCTTCTGAAACTCTCAAAGGATGTTCGTGTGGCTTTGAGCGATGCACTCCAAAATGCCGACGCATACCTGGCTCAGGTCAACCTCACGGGAGAGAACCTGCCTGCAGATCTCCAAGACAGTGCCTGCACGGGAGCGATGCCCAACATTATCTTCACTCCGCAGGACATGCTCATCAAAACCAACCTGCACGATCGCCCGTTATACTACACTGGATACATCGACGACGTAAAGGTGGATCGGATGCACATTGATCCTGGCTCTTCCATAAGCATTATCCCGAAGGGTCTGCTACATCATCTCCGTATCCTAATGCATCGCCTGACGCCTACAAGCACCGCCATCAGCGATTTCAATTCAGGCAGGAGCTACCCAATTGGGAAGATTCGTCTGAAGTGTCAGATTGGCGATCTCCAATCAGAAGTCACCTGCTACGTTATAGATGCAGACACTTCTTACAACAACCTTTTGGGATGCCCGTGGATTCACGATTATATGATCGTGTCTTCCACGCCGCCCCAGTGCTTCAAATATGTCGACAAATACGGCTTCGTGAGGACAGAATTTGCCGACATCGATCCCTTCAAAGGGGTCAAATCCTACTACTCATACTCATGCCTATATGAAAAGTCGAAGAGGCACCTTGATGAAGGAGATGTGCAAGCTCTTACCGAGACAGCCATAGGATCAGAAGAACCTCTGATGATACACCTCCAAGCTCGTAAACCTGGCAAGTCTGCACCCCTTACCGCCACTCTGCGTAAGGACGCAATCAGCCTCTCAGCACAAGAAGAGCAAATGATAATCCGGCTGCCAAGGTCTGGCCAAGTGCCAAGACCCTCAACGGAACCACTGACAATCAGGCTGCCGAGAGACGGCCAGCCGCTAACGGAGAAGCTCAATCCCTCCAACAAGCCAATGACGATACGCCTTCCCAAGAAGAGTCTTAACCCCGATGCGAGGTCTGGAACTACCAGCGAACCAACCACTCCCCGCCTAGCATCGAGCACCAGACTGGGGGTCGCTAGTCTGCCGACAACTCCACGCTCTGCTCCACCAGCTGAACCCTTGACGATCAAGCTGCCCAGGTCATCCTCTCAGTCTCTATTTATACAGGGGGTAGCCGAAGAGGAACCGAAGCTAGCCAAGTATGTGGCTGTCCACACTAATGTTCCCTCCACAGATGATGTAATCTCCCTAGAAAAGATACCTTACTTCATCAATAAAGGGCTATCTTTGAACTACCTCGAGCTTAATAAGCTTTGTACAATGTATGCTATGGAACACGGTATAGGCACTCACCTACACACACAGGTGACAAATGTGTACACCGCAATCCAGCTTACTCTAGTGGAAGACGCTTACCACATAATCGAGGGAGGGGACCATCCAATCATCTTCGGCCGGAAGGACGATCCGTATCCCTTCACCATAGAAGAAGTCGACCTTGAATCAGACGCCGGGAGACTGCCTTTGTATCTTTATAGCCCCCAATCCAAATATCTCATATAGAAACAAGGATATGATCTGGAGACGACACCAGGCTTGAACTACGGTACTGGACGAAGATTACCTTTGAAGCCACCAGTCCCGGCTGGCAAACCATGGGACTACTATAGCAAAACTCGATGTGGATTAGGGTATGTTACACCCACGACGACCCCTGAGAGTTCAGATGAAGAATGTGATTGGCATTCACATTCAACCGGGTCACCAACTTCTGACTCGGATACCAGCATCGGAGACATATTCAGACAAGTCCTGTCAGTCAACATGGCATTCGTCGACGCTTATGAAGAAGATGAAGACATCCCTGAAATCCTCGAGTTAGAGCCATGGGCCCAACAGTTGGATGCACAATAGGAAAAGCGGTTCGAACAGAGAGAACCTCCTACCGAAGATGAGGTCATACAAGTGGATCTCGGCAGCGAATCTTCTCCAAAACCGATCTTCGTCAGTAAAAGCCTAACAGATGAAGAGCGAGAATCGCTGCTGGAACTTGTCAAAGAATATATTGATGTGTTCGCCTGGAGTTATAAAGACATGCCGGGGTTAAATCCCGATATTGCTCTTCATAAACTCAACATCCGGCCGGATGCAAAGTCAGTCAAACAACAACAGCGACGCTTCCGTCCAGGCATCATGGATGCGATCGAAGCCTAAGTCAACAAACTGATAGCCAGCGGCTTTATTCGTGCGGAGCAACATCCCGACTGGGTCGCCAACATAGTACCCGTCCTCAAGAAGAATGGGAAGATTCGAATCTGCATCGACTTCCACAATCTGAACGAGGCATGCCCCAAAGATGAATTCCCCCTCCCTATCACGGACATCATGATTGACAACACCTGCGGCTTCGAACGTATGTCATTCATGGATGGTTTCTCGGGGTACAACCAAATCAAGATGTCTCCTGACGACGAAAAGCATACATCATTCCGAACACCGATTGGCACATACTGCTACACAGTCATGCCTTTTGGTTTGAAGAATACCGGTACCACGTATCAAAGAGACATGGGCATCATCTTCAGAGACCACTTACGCAAGACGGTAGAGTGCTATGTTGATGACATCGCCGTCAAGAGTCGCTGTAAGGGAGACCATCTGCAGGATCTGAGGACGGTATTCGACCTGATGCGAGTGCACAATCTGAAGATGAATCCCACAAAATCCTTCCTGGGCGTATCCAGCGAAAAGTTCTTGGGTTTTATCATCACCGCCCAGGGTATCCATGTAGACCCTGAGAAGACAAAGGCAATTATGGAGATGGGTCCCCCAAGAAATCTTCGCGAACTCAGAGGCCTTCAAGGGAGGCTAACTTACATCAGGAGGTTCATTTCTAACCTCTCCGGACGATGTCGACTATTTACCCATCTTATGAAGAAGGGTGTCTCGTTCGTATGGGACGAAGAATGTCAGCGGGCCTTCGACGGCATCAAAGAATATTTATCGAACCCTCCAGTCCTGGTGGCCCCGGTTGCTGGAAAACCATTCCTGCTCTACGAACGAGCAATGGAACATTCCCTCGGGGCTCTACTGGCACAAAATAATGATGCAGGCCATGAGCAAGCCATATATTACCTCAGTCGAATGATGATTGGGCCAGAGCACCGATACATCGCCGTGGAGAAGGACTGCCTCGCCCTGGTGTTCGCCATTCAGAAGACGCGGTACT
The DNA here is from genome assembly GCA_029216955.1 of Iris pallida. Taxonomy (NCBI): domain Eukaryota; kingdom Viridiplantae; phylum Streptophyta; class Magnoliopsida; order Asparagales; family Iridaceae; genus Iris; species Iris pallida. The sequence continues at coordinate 11,956,297 of JANAVB010001997.1, forward strand.
ATGTCACGGGATAAACAATACATGTGATCTCATGAGTCAACCCTCTCAGGGTCCTCAAGACTAAACCAGGGGCACTCAGCTCTCGTCTCGCAACATGGGCAATATTGATGTCCCCTTATCATATGATCTTCGTCCCGCAAAAGGCTGTCAAAGGTCAAGCCCTGGCGGACTTTTTGGCAGCCCACCCGGGCTCAGAGTCATCCAGAATATACGAAGACATCCCAGATGAGGTCGCCGACTCGCATGCAATCTCTCACGATGATATATGGCGAATGTTCTTCGACGGTGCTTCGAGAACTGGACCCAAGGGCTGTTAGGGTTATATACTAAAAGCATCACTTTTGTAGTAACCTTATTTCCTTAAATTTTGAATGAGAATCATATGGGCAAATGTTTGCATATTGTATTTGTTGCAAGTGTTAATGCAAATGTCTGATATTCTATATTGTAGATAATATGGTGTGTGGTGTCACACAGAAGATCATATTATCAGTTTCCTATGGAGTATATAAATAGTTCACAATCTAGATGGACTTGGACAATCTATTGGAAAGGTTGTAGTGTAATCTGGTATTAGTCTATCTTGACTATAGGTTTACACTAGTACACTTTGTGTGTATTGAACAGGACCACTTGAGGTTGTTCTCTTTGTACTGACTACATAAGAGAACAAACACCTCTGTTATTATGGATGCTTATACTCTTAATCCGGATATAATAACGGACATGTATATGCAATGTGCATTACTTTGACTCATAAAAGAGTGAGATTCATTATGGATCAACAACCTCTATGAATTGGGTAATAACATTGTATGTATGATGGGCTGTTGATTATAAATGGAATCCATGTCCCGATACATCGGGTTGATGATGTCCTCTTAAGGAGCTCATAAGGATTGTCATATAAACCCTGCAGGTAGATTATATCCGACATGATAAATAAAGTTGAGCGGTACTATTTAAGGATAAAAGATGTCAAATTAATATAGTTGTCAGTAACTTAATTTGATCGACGGACATACGATATCTTAACATGGGGAGCCAAACGAGCACATAATAAAAGGAGCCCACAAACATAATTTGGGATTAGGGAGGTAGTACAACAATAGCTCATTAGTGGGCCGAGCTATTGTTAATGGGCATGTATTGTGTGTTCGGGCTGAACACGGAATATCCAGATCCGTTAGGAGGTCTAACCCTAATTTCTTCTCATGGTCCCTGCCGTAGCCTATATATATCCTCTATTCTCTGGCCGCCAGATTAATGATTAGAAATCTGAAATTTTCTCTAAATTCGTGATTCACGTAAGGAGAGAAAGAGAGTGCTGCCAAGGAGAAGAAAAGGTTGGGAGATCGTCACCCACACGATGTCCAACTCGAGGAAGGAATACGTGCAGAAGATCTTGGGGTCATCCGTTCGAGATTGCCAGGAATTACTTGTCTCCTTTCCGCCGCAGGTATAATTCGTGAACCCTAGTTTCCGCCTATGAAGGGTTAGAACACGTATTTGATCTGTTTAACTTTCTATCGATCAATACGCACACCAAAGGAAGGGTCCTAGGAATCCCCAGTTCCATCAAGGGCAACATCGTCGTCGGAGTCGGGGTGGTGCTGGTCTCTCCTTCCTGATTGGTTATTAATCGTGCTTATTCTCTCACAGAACCCTGCTCTAACAATGTGGCCGAGTACAACGCTTTGGTCATTGGCCTCCAACTTGCAAGGGAGCTGGGGGTAGAATATCTTGAAGCATACAGCGATTCTCAGTTAATCGTCAATCAGATCCGGGGCTCATACGAAGTCCGCCACGAAGACATGATCCCCTATCACCAAATAGCGATCGACATCATCTCGTCGTTCGAGGGGTTCTTTATCGAGCACGTTCGCAGACTCCGAAACAGCGAAGCCGATGCCTTAGCAGGCCTGGCCGCTTCCCTAGCAATGCCAAATCATACTCATCAATCGGTGGATGTGATAGGCCACGAACTGGTCTGCCCCAAGAACAACGTTCAATTCGTGGCAAGTTATTCCGCCCAGACGATCGAGGATGTTCCATATTGGAGACAACCATTTATTGACTTCGTCATCTACGATATCCTGCCTGAGAACCCAAAGGAAGCCACTTCCATCAGACGGTGTTCTCTCAGATTCTTCTACGATACAGAGACAAAAATGCTGTATCGCCGATCCTATGATGGATTATTGCTTCGGTGTCTGTCAAACGCAGAAGCCAAAGAAGCCGTACGAGAAGCTCATGACGGTGTCTGTGGGGCCCATCAGCCTGGCCCTAAATTGCAAGACCGTTTTCGCCGAATGGGCTACTATTGGCCCACGATGGTGGCAGATGCGATAGATTATACGAGAAAGTGCAAAGCCTGCTAAGTCTACGCGGACTTCATCCACCAACCATCCGAATTTCTACATCCGATAGTGGCATCCTGGCCATTCGAAGCATGGGGGATGGATATCATTGGTCCAATCACTCCACCTTCCTCCCGAGGACATCGCTTCATACTCGCAATCACAGATTACTTCTCCAAATGGGCTGAAGCTGTCCCGCTTGCAGAAGTAAAGACTTCAAATGTGATCAGCTTCCTTAAGCATCACGTCATCTATCGCTTTGGACTGCCCCGAAAGATCATTCACGATAATGGTCCGTAGTTTGCAAGCCACGCCTTCTATCGGTTCTACGACAAGCACCGTATCTAAAATATTGCTTCGACACCATACAATCCAGCAGCAAATGGATTGGCAGAAGCATTCAACAAAACCATCATCAAGTTACTCAAGAAGTTCATATCGTCCAACAAATGCGAATGGAACGAGAAGCTTGGTGAATGCTTATGGGCGTACCGTACCACAGTCCAAACGACCACAGGGAACACACCATTCTTCCTGGTGTACGGAGTGAGGCAGTTCTCCCATTGGAAACTCAAATACCCTCACTCCGCGTCGCCCTCACTTATCAATTGACGACGGATGATAACTACCGACGCCGACTGCAAGAGTTAGAGGCCTTAGATAAAAAGTGCCTCCTGGCTCAGAAAAGGATCGAGCTATACCAAGCACGCATCTCTGGAGCCTTCAACAAGAAGGTTAAAATCAGAACATTCCAAGCGGGCGATCTCGTTCTGGCAGTCCGGAGGCCGATGGTCATGACTCACAAGACCGCCGGCAAGTTCCAGCCAAAATGGGAGGGTCCATTTATCATCAAGGCTGTATTCTCCAACGATGCTTAACGCCTCGCAAAACAAAATGAAGACTTGCTTATGTTGCCCGTTAACGGCAAGTTTCTGAAGAAATATTATGTCTAAACGACAGCATTCCGGATTATTGAGTCATGTACCCGCTAGTGCCATGAACTCACATCCACAACATTTCAGATTATCGAGTCACGTACCCCCTGGTGTCGCTGAACTCACATCCACACTATCCCAGATTATCGAGTCATGTACCCGCTGGTGCCGCTGAACTCACACCTCCAAATTCTAAAATTATCGAGTCATGTACCCGCTGGTGCCTCTGAACTCACATTTCGGTCACTCTTTCAGATAGTAAGTCATGTATGATCATACCTATGAACTTTCTTCCTGGAAGAGATCCTCCCTCATGATCCACTACCCGCACTTCCAGTGCACAAAAAGGGTAATTGGTCCACAAATTTCCAAAACGGCCATGTCCTCATTACCTCTGAGTCGTTTCACTTTCGCCAAAAACAAATCACCCCTTGCATAGAACTTCCATGTCCTCATTACCTCTGAGTCGTTCTATGTACCTTCCTCCATTGAGCCCACTCCTGCCATGTCCTCATTACCTCTGAATGGGAAGGCTCCGTCGAAGAAACCTTCATGTTTGCCATGTCCTCATTACCTCTGAGTAAGTATGATGATTCCCTTTCGACTTATTATCTGTACCCACAATCGGAGTATGCCAAGGATCATAGGTCCACAAATATTCTCCGCTGAGTCCGCTCCTGCCATGTCCTTATTACCTCTGAGTAGGAAGACTCCACGGTAAAACCTCCGTACTTACCATGTCCTCATTATCTCTGAGTAAGTATGTCGGTCCCCTTTTGTCTTATTGCCCGTACCCTGAACCAGGGTACGCCAAGGGTAATAGGCCCACAAATGTCCTCTGTTGACCACAAATATCCTCCGTTGAGTCCACTCCTGCCATGTCCTCATTACCTCTGAGTAGGAAGACTCCATGGTAAAACCCTCATACTTGCCATGTCCTCATTACCTCTGAGTAAGTGTGTTGGTTCCCCTCCATCCTATTATCCGTATCCTAAGTCGGGGTACGCCAAGGGTAATAGGCCCACAAATGTCCTTTGCTAAGTCTCTTAGTACAAGCCCACCATCCCTCATCATGCCCCGGGAGCCCAGCTGCTCCATGGCATTCTATCTCCCGATACTTGGAACGTCCACGACAACATGACCATGGAACTGTTCTAAGTACCCCCAGTCAAACTTGCTATCCGTACCTAAAACCAAGGTATGCCAGGGGTAACAGGTCCACAAACAAGTCCTCCATGCGGGGCAAACATCACCACAATACCACAGGCACAACAAGCAATACAAATGAAGGATAGAATAGAAAGTACTCTTTATTTGAAAGACGAAAAAAGTATTACATGTTTTGGGACCATGTCCCTCTCAAAAAAGAGAAAGAAAAAAGAAAAAGAAAACAGGAACAAAACAAAAAGAAAAGGCCGACTATAGCTCGGCATTACACAACTCCAAGAGGCGGTTTCTCACCAAGGCAGTCTCCCGCTCAAGCCTCTGTTTCGCTCGACGCTCGGCCTCCTGGGACAACTGCTCTGCATCATTCAAATACATATATGCTTGCCAGTCGTTCTCCATCTTCTTTAGGGCAAGTTCTAGATTGGCAGAAGCCCTACTAAATTTGTCAGCCTCCTGAATGGCAATCCCTTTCTCAGCACGAGCAGCTTCGAGCTCGGACTCCAAGAAAGCCAGCTTTCTCTGAAGCTCGAGGATTTGCTCCCGGGTGTCAGCTACCCCGCGAGAGGCCGCCGCTACCCGAGCTGCACAATCTTCAGTCCGACGGTTCCATTGATCGTACAACTGAGTCAGATCCTGGCGGTCCCTCAATATAGTTGGCTTGATCGATTCCCAAACAAGCCTCACCTTCTCCACCGCTGTCATGAGGAAATTGTGCTCTTGGTTTATTACCGCGGGTAAATCGGCTTGCTGCAGCACGCGAAACTGGGCCACAAGACGATCAGCCTCTAACAGCTTAGGCTCCAGAAGCGCAGCCAGTCCCGCTCCATCAGGGATTGTTCTAAGGATATTAATTTGGCCACCGGCACATTGACGGGCCATAGAAAAGGGAGTCCCCCTCTCCACAGTTGCCTCAATCCCCCTCTTCAGGTGGCGGTAGAAACTCTCGACCACATCCTGGGACACTTCATCCAAAATTTTCGTAGAGGACGGTGTCAAAGGGAGTGTGGCAGGCAGTACCTGTCACGACCCGCACCCGCCGTAAGGGTACGAGTATGTAACAGCGCCCAGCCTACGCCGCAGTGTCGGCGGTAGAACGCTGTTCTAGGTCATGAACTATAACTATCTAACATGTAATACTCTCCAAAAGGAGTCCAACACAGAGGTACAACTCAATCACAAACTAAGGTAGAATGTAGCACGAATGGAAATAGATAAGAAACTCATCAACTGAGGCACAATAGAAGAATAACAATCTCAACATCTACCAGTCCAATATCTCTAAGAATATACAACTCTGGAAATAAAAACAACAGCTATACATGAAAAGAGAACAGGCTAAGCTATCTACACTAAGCAAGGGTGCCATCCTCAGTAGCTGCCTGAACCTCCCCAGGGGTCCAGGTCGCGAGTGTCATCTAGGCAAGCTCCAAAGTAAGGGGTGCAGGGTTCCTCATCATCCTCTGTAAAATTTTCAATAGGTCCAGTCAGGACGGGAGCGAGCACAATACATCTTACGCAGATCATAACAGGTTAGAGAATATAAACATGCAGGAGAGTACGATACATGAAACTGAAAGAAATACATGATATAAACAGGAAGAGAACTGTAATAGAAATATCTACTATAAATAGAGAGCTACCAGTGACTAGTGATTTAGAGTACAAAGTCGACATGTGAACGGCTTGATTTGCACATGGCTATACTAAAGAGGTGTACATGGCTATTCTACTTTGGAATTGTTCACATGACTATTTATACTCCTCCAAGCCCCAATCAATACACAAGGATCCAGACAGGTTATGTTACGCACATGATTTTCACATGAAGCCCATAGATGGGTATACATGAAGTATTCACGAGGCTCAGAGAACTGAGTGCACATGAATTCCACACGAAGGCCCACGAAGGGTGCATATCTGAGTATAGGTTTTAACCTGGAGCTCATGGGCAATTACTGTTCTTGATTTCTGGACACATGACACTGATTTGATACTGATTTCTTACACTGTTAATTTCTAGTTTTGATTCTTGATAAGGTTTAAAAAGATATATTATGTTATGGTCTTCTCTGTACATAGAAACCATGTTAGGATATGGGTTTATGTATTGTGTATATTAAATTGATTTTCCTTGTTTAAACCTAACTGTCAATGGGGAGGGTTTTGTTTTAAGTTGAAGTTCCTTTCCAGGAACTATTATTGGGATCCTTCCTATTTTTCTAAAATCTGAAAACTATGTGTTAATGTAACATAGTGATTCCCTTCCTTTTTCCTTTAACTAGTCAACTGATTTTGAAATCTTTGAACTGAGATGAGGGGGGGAAAGGTTATATAATAACCTGAGACTGAACTAGAATTTATCCAATCTTCCTTAAGAACTGTTTTCCCTTTTCAAGTATTTTCAGTGCTATTTTCTTAAAACCTGAGAATAGGCTGATTTAGCTGTGGGTTGAATGTGATAACTGAGGTTATGGGTTTGTATAGGTTGTTTCTAAACCTGAGAGCTGATTGCCATATTGTTCCTAAGAATGATGCTCCATATACATACCACCCCTTTAAACACTATCACATGTGACCTATCTAACACACACAGGAACACACAAGTTCCTATCACACAAGCCTTCAACTGAAACCTGAATTTATTACCGAAGGAGTAGCCTCAGAACTGGCCGTTCCTGACACCAGGGAAACGAATTTTGTGAGAAAAGAGGCATGGATGGCAGCTAGCTCCTCTTCCACCGCCCGAAGAGCATGGATACTTGGTAGAGCGGAAAGGTTAACTCCTGAAACCCTATTCGCAGAGGATGGCGCGGAAAGCGTCGTCCCTTGCTCCAGCTGTGCTATCACCAAGGCTCCCGAACTTGACTCAGCTGGAGGCCCCTCAGTATGGGTTGGAAAAGAAGAAGGCACACGTGCTTCCATCAGATCCCCCCCGGTAGAGTCCGTCCTGGCAATGTTCATCACCGACAATAAAGGGGTGGGACCTGCACGTCCAAAGCAATTATTAATCCACGAAGGACAGGGTTATAGAGCAAATAGGCCTCCTCACAAGTTAAAAAGCTGGTTTATCTTACCAGGGGAAGAGCTCGAAGGCTGCAGCTCGTTCGAAACTAGCATGGTCTCCCCACCCGCAGCTTCCAACTCAAATTCAACCGGTTTCTCTGCCCCAGCCACCCCTGAAGGGGAGTCAGCCAGGTCAGTATCATCCTGTTGGAATTTAGCTGTCTCAGGGACAGGGGCAATAGAGCCCCCATGGGTTGAGGTCTCAGCAAGGTGAGACTCCCCGGCCGCCTCCGGAAGAACCCCAGCAGGAGTGATGGCAGTGCACATATCATGGATCAAAGTAGACAAGGCTGGATCGACTTCAGTAGTCGAGTCCCGAGAAGCAGACTTCCCGGACGCCTGCAAGGAGCAAAAGAAAAATGATTAGGCCATAATTTAGAAAAAGAAGGAAAAGACGGCTGCAATTCCAATCACCTCAGAAATAGCGTCATCATCAATAAACAGCCTGCGACGTCTTACCGCAGCCCGTTTTGTGGAGTAGGTCCTGCCATCGTCAGTAGACAGACGCCTGCCTCGTGGGTGCGAAGCACCAGACACAACAGGTGGATGATCCTCCACCTCTTCGTTCGGCACAGTAGGAGGCTGGTTCCCTACCTCCTCGTCCGAAGAATGCGATGAGTCATCGGCGGCCTGCTCGTCATCCTCTTCGTCCATCACAGTGGACTCCGAGTCTGGCACGGGAACCCTATTCGCCCCTCTCTTTCTCTTTCTGGAACCCTCTGGCTTTTCTGCCAAGCCGGTCCCGATAATGAAGCTGGTGTTCATGTCAAAGTTCACGGGAGATTTGCTCGCCGCAACGTGATAAAGAGACACCATGTACAAAATTTTCCCTTGCGTATTAGCGTCAGGGACTGAGAAGCTAGCCTGGGTATGAACAGCATTGTAATAATGCCACGCCCGGATGTCGTCAAGGACACTGCCCTCGAAGCCCAGGCAAGCACTGGGGCAGTCAAGGAACAGCTGACTATACCCGAATTGACGAAAAAACCTACTAGGCAAATAAGGCTCCAAGTATACGTTATTTCGGTAACGATATACTAGGTGCGCAGGGCGAATATTGCGCAGCCATAGAAGCATCTTCTCAGATAAGAGCTGGGGAAGTTCAAAGCCATCAACGTGTACCCTCCTCACTTCTCTAGAGGTAAACTGAGGAAGAGACACAAAGAAGGCGGGCCCGTCAACTCTTGCTAACGCCCTCCGATAAGCCGGCATAGTGTCATACTCCCAAAATTGATGGCGGTATCGGAAAAGGAAGGCGTCATCAACGGTGACATCATCCTCTGTCCCGAGCATCATCAAAGACCAGTAATGCATCAATAACCACCCCATGAGATAGTGGTATGGTAGCTCTATCCGTTCGAAGTCCAGCATCGTCTCACGAGCAATGACTTTAGAAGAAAAGGCACGGAGGCCGTGGTGTATGCTACACACCATAGCCGAAAGAAGGGCCAGTCTTACTTTGAAGACCAGCTTCACAGCCGGGAGAATGAAGTGGCGGCTGATCCTTTCAGTAGAACCCGCCCCTCCCGAGACTACACAATTTCGTAGCCATACCATCAAGAAACCGGCCAAGATTGCTTTCTCCGACATCTGCCGGGTACCGTAGTGGAAATAACTGAAGCAGTTGGTGCGACTCCCAAACCTGTCACGGGTGGACCTCGACTTTTTGGCCTTCAATATCATGTCCTTTACCTCCTCCGGGGTTTGAGGACCTCGAGACGAAACCCGACCCGAAGGACGTAACTTGAAAAGATACGCGACCCAGGCCGTGGTATGGGGGGCATTCCCTTTTGAGCTATTTTCTTTCTTGATAGCAGTCTGGTGGCAGATGCTATGGTGGCACAACAGTTCTCGGTATACAGCGACGAAACCAGGAAATCGTCGATCCAGGTCATCGAATTCCTCGTTCGTCGGGGTATATACTTCAAAGGCCTCGCCTCCCCACGGCTGTTTAGAAACAGCATGCATTTCATGGATAGCAAGTCCCAACTCTTCCCCGGGCGCGAAGAAAGTCCCCGTACGCCGGCTATACATCTCCAAAAGGGCCATGAACAGCGGCTTGTTAATGGGCAATCCGTAACAGGTGCCCCGGATGGCGTAGTAAAGGTCAATCTCCCGAAGGAGTTCCTCGTAGTTCCTCAGGATCCATGAGGAAAGATTGGCCCATGTGGGAATGGAGTTTATCCAATTTAGCAGCGACAACCTGTCCACAGGATAGGACCCCTTACGAGCGAGCTGATTCAGGAAGGTATCAGCTCGGGTAAAAGTAAAGTTAGGACCAGACACATTTATAAAAGTACCAGAAATCAGCCCCATCACAGTCCGGCTGACTGACTCCCTACTTGCACACGCTGACTTAATACTCATATTATAGTGGATGTTGTCCACGAACATCCTCTGTTGGGTTGGAGTCAGAGAACCTGCCATTTTCCTGTCCAACGGCACCATATTAAACCACGAGAGGGGAAAATGCCGCTCCATCTTGGGAACATGGATATCTACCCCGTCCACGGTGAAGTCCCAGTTCTCAGAAACGTCCAGCGTTCGGGAGTTCTTTACGGAGAAAGCATCCCCGAAGAGAAAATCTGGTTTCAGATATTCTCCGTCCAGTTTTCTCGAATTCATCATAGTGCAAAGAAAATGGAAAGGCTGGTTGTGATGGCAGCCACCCTCTCCAAAGGCTCATTAGAGGGAAGTTGATCTGTCATATGTCGAATTAGATCGTCAAGCCGCATGCCCATGGCAAACTGAGCTGAACCCACTAGAAGCTCTCCGGCCGGGTTGGTTGGGAGGTTCCGCTCAAAGGAGGTTCCATGCGGTTCAAACCCGGAAGCACTCCTGCGGCTCAAATCTTTCTCAATGCGGCTCAAACATAGGGCATGCCCTATGCGGTTCGAATATGAGAGGGTCATGCGGCCTTTGCAACATATGCGGCTCCATCATGGTCGAGCTTGGGCGGTTCAATAAAAACGAAGGATGAAGGCTTGTGCATATGTTATGCAACAGAGCCATGGGTCATTGGGGTTCAAAGTATTCAATTCCATTTCTTACCCTTGAAACCGGGGCGAACATCAGGATGCACTTCGGGCACGGCAGCCGACGAGGAAGCCACCTTCTTGTCTTTCGCGGCAACGGAGACGACCTTGGAAGATTTGGGGGCCATTTTCGACAGTCGGAGAATGAAAATAGGGAAAGAAAGGAAAGACAGCAACAGTTGGAGACGAAGGAGAAAGTAAATAAATCCCTCCGACTGAGATCATCCATATTTATAAACAAAACCAAGGCGCTTCGATTCTCGTGCAGAACGAAAACCAACTCTTCGGTTATCGAGGCGAACCGCCTAAAATGAAGGCCAGACTCCTGGGATCCCGTCCCGAAAAGTGACCTCAAAACTGACAGCAAATCAGCAGCATTTAATGCAAAAGATCTCCATACGTGGCAAGATGATGTGGCAAAAAGTTCCCACGGCTGAGATAGCTATGCGATCCGAAAGTCCCTGCGGCTGAGACACTTATGTGGCCCGAAAACCCCTACGGCCTAGTCATCCATGCGGCCGAGACATCCATGCGGCCGAAACATCCATGCGGCCGAGACATCATATGCGGCCAGAAGAATACAGGGCCATGCTTCTTATTCAAAGTATTTCAATTTTCCAAATTGAAAACTTTGAAGGGGGTCTTGTAGAAGCATGGAAAAGAATAAAGAAAGATCCATGCGGCAAGAAAGCCCCCTGCGGCTCAGAGAGTTCATGCGGCTCAAGTACCCATGCGGCTCGAGCGTCTATACGGCTCAAACAAGTCCTATGCTGCTCAAAGAAGAGCCACGTGGCCTACAAACAGCTCTCTCGTTTTACATTAAATGCCTTGACGGCTGACAGCTTTGACGAAGTGACAGTTCTGACACAAAGATATCATTATGACTCCCTCATAATGATGGACTCCTTGGGAAGCGAAGAAAATCTCTGACACGATCCTCCGAGAGTCAGAAACTATCATGCGTCCTTGACACGTGGACAGCCCCATGCGGCTCACGAAGACTAGCTCCATGCGGCTCACGAAGACCAGTCCCATGCGGCTCACAAAGACTATCCCCATGCGGCTCACGAAGACTAGCTCCATGCGGCTCATGAAGACCATCCCTATGCGGCTCACGAGGACTATCTCCATGCGGTTCACTCATGCGGTCATCCACACTCATGCGGCTCAAATCATACCATGCGGTCCAAATGTTCTGGGGGGCCACTCTCAAACAGCCTGGACATGTGGCCAGCCTTATGCGGCTCAATGAGGAGTAACCTCCCTGCAGCACAGATTTTTGCTATGGCTCAACACGTGGCATGATAGCGGGACACGTGGCATCAGATTGATCGAAATCTCTCAAACAAATCCCAATAAAATATTGGGATCAAATCAGATCATTTGCAAATAAGCCAATTAAAGACACGTATCGAGGAATCCGAGGTTGGTATGACAAATCAGGAGGATTTATGTCAATCAGCATTAATTACCCACAAAAGATTTGATGCAATCACATTTACTGCTCAAATCTCGATGAACGGTCCAGATTTAATGATCCTTAGCCGCCGACTTTCAAGAATGGGCAATCATTGTAAACCCTAATGAGGCCCCCCACTCTTATAAATAGCAGGGTGCCATTCCCTTGCAGACACACACACACACAGAGAGAGGCACATACAGAGAGATATACAGAAAGATATACAGAGACAGACGCATATAGAGACATAGAGAGCCAGAGAGCCTGAAAAGAGAGAGCATTTCTTCATCAACGTCCGTCAGTTCTTCTACAGAGTCCAAAAGCTGCACCCGATCGTCCAAGGAGTAAGGCAGAGCGGCCGTCGCTTTCCCGAGCCTCTATCATCACCCCCCAGAACCTAAAATAAACAATTGTACTTAGATTGTTGTACCTAGATTTTCGTCCCTAGGCTTTCTTTGTACAAGCGAATTTGTATTGTGAAGTAAAAGTCCAGTCCTCCGATAATTATTCTGTCCTTTTATATTTCATGGAAAACAAGCAAGTCCTTCTCTTCCCAACGAGCGCAACGGAATTCGTTTGAGGTGAAACCGACTCCAGATGAGAAATCTAGGATTTTTGGAGGGAAAAAAATAGGGTTTGCTCTTGGTGGCTATGTTTTACAAATGAGAGGGGAGGGGGCTGCCTATGGTCGGCCAGTGGTAGGGGGTATTAGGTTAGGGTTTGCACATGGGACAAGCACTCCATGAGTTGCTAAAAAGGCCTATGTCAAAAAGGCTAAAAAGACTTTAATAGAAAATAGCTTAAAAATGAAATAATTGATTCTAAAAATAAACAATAATTCTAATTTAAATTTTAAAAGGCCAATAATACTTCTAATTACATTATTAGGCTTCTGGTCAAGGTTGACTAAGGTCAAACCACTTATACTACCAAAATACCAATTCAGCTACCAATCAAATCGCACAACAAGCAATTTAATTAATAAATTAATAAAATTCAAAGTAATGCATAATAACTAAAATACCCTTAGCCTAAAAATAGGTAATTAGCCAATCTAGTCACATGGTCGAGTCTCCTTGGTCATGGTTAGTCTCTAAGTTAAGCAGTCTCTAGGGTTAAGCTAGCAACAACCAAAATCACAATTCACCCATCGAAATAATACAAAATAAAAAAAATCACCAAAAATCATAATATGATTTAAATATTATTATTAAATGATAAAAATTACAAAAGTTCAAAATTACCCTCATTTCAGAAAAGTGGTGGTTACAGATGCCCTAGCCCGGTTCCCCCGAAGGACCATACCTTCAAAACATGGTCCCTCATGGTGGTTTCGCCTACTTGGAGAGCCGTGAAGGCAGGACGTTCATAACGACGCCTGACCACCGTCCAACTCTCCAAGGTATAAAGGCCCTTCCTACCACCTGGGGAAAACTCTTCCGAAGCATGAAGAGTCCTGAGTTGTTTGATGTGTATGCCAAAAAGGCGTGGGGAAAACTCTTCCGAAGCATTGGGAGTTTTGAGCTGTCTGATGTAGGCGCCAGAATATTGTATTTTCACTCCATCACCGACGTCGATCCTGGAGAAGTTTGCTAGCCAGATCCCTACAAAAACATGGAAAAAAAAGGGATTTTGTACCAAGAAAATAAAGAACTCTGTTATACGGCCTAGCCAGTTACGCGACCCAGCCAAAACAGAACTCATGCAGCCCAAAGTCATGAGGCTGGCTTTATGAAGTACTCATGCAACATTTATACGGCTCAGTCATGTTCATGCGGCTCAATTATGAGGTGCTTATGCGGCTCAGTCATGAAAGACTCATGCGGCCCAATACTCGTGCGGATCAGTCACAAGGCAATCATGCAGCCCAGCCTTACAGTATTCATGCGGCCCGATCATAAAGTGCTCATGCGGCACCTATGAGGCTCAGTCATGAAATGATCACACAGATCAATCTTGAGGCACTTATGAGGGTCAAGTTCGAAATGAGCAGCGGTTATGCGGCCCAGCCCATGTGGCCCTATCATACAGAACACATGTGGTCCAAACGAGATACGGCATGCATCGACCAGGCTTAAAGCAGAGGCAGTATATGACAGGCCCGCGCATGAAATATGCGCTATGGCCATTCAAAATTTCAGTCATCGTCTGCCCACCATCCTTACTCTTGGGAGGGAGTTGTACGTCGGGATGAATGGAAGGAGCGTCTGCCGCACTCAGCGGAGAAGCAAGTCTCTTCCCTTTTGCCGCCGTACCAGTCGACTTGGAAGCTTTTGGAGCCATAGCAGAAAATATGATGAAGTCGAAGAATGAGGAGGTGAAAGAGAAAAATCTCTCTCTCTGAATGAATCCTATTTATAGAGTTGCTGAAAAAAGACTCTTCGATTCTCGAGATCATTAAGGATAAGGACGACGTTTGGAGACTTTTTCCCTAAAAATCATCGAGCGTCTCTTCAGTTCTCGAGATTATTAAAGATAATGTCGACGTCTGGGGACTTTATCCCCAGTAACTGTCGGCTTTATCTCAAAAAGAGATCCACAATTGAATCAAGAAAATTAAATACAGCAATGACAGCTGGCAGGCTCTCTGCGGCTCGAAGTGTCCCTGCGGCTCAAGATTTGTTCTGCGGCTCAAGATTTCCCTGCGACTCAAGATCTCTCTGCAGTTCGAGAAAATTTCCTGCAACTTGAAGACTCTCCGCAGCTTGACATATTTTCATGCTTCTTATTCAAAGTATTCCAAATTTGTACTTTAAAAACTTTGAAGGGGGTCTTGTAGAAGCATGAAAAATATGGGGATCATGCGGATTACAATTTGTCGCATAGGTACTTTGGGCCAAAAAGGTCCGCATAAAGGATAGCCGTATGACTGGTCCAATGACATATACGGCCTGTGGACAACCAGCTGCAGAAGGAAGATATGCGGCTAAGAGGAGCAGTTCGTCTGATAAAGCTGACAAGTCCTGACAAAAACGACAAAAATGACAGCTCTGACGCTTCGACAAAAAGATAAGACGTGAGACGTCGCCCAAAAGCATGGTTCGTACGCCTTCATGCGGCCAGAAGGAGTGTCATCTAAGCCGCATGAACCTTATGCGGCTCAGACATATGCGGCCCCAAAAGTCTCCAAACTTCATGCAGCCAAGAGTAACTGTGATCTAAGCCGCATGAGCTTTATGCGGCCAAAATACAGAATCTAAGCAGATTAAATCCTTAAGCTATGTCTGGACTAAGGAAGTTTATGAGTTAAGCCGCATGAGGCTCATGCGGCCCCACATGGTCGAAAACTGAGAGATATATGCGGCTAAAAAATGATTTCTACGACAGGACACGCGACAGGCTGACCAAGTCCTAACTGCCCAGATTTACTGTAACAAAATCCCAACAAATCAACAAATGGCAGCCAAAGAGCCGGTCTTCGCGTGCCAATCAGCCACGCAGCCACAGGCCATCTATGCGGCTCAACATACATTCTATTATAAATAGCAGGGTGCCACACCCCTGCAAAAGGTTGGCAGCCTTTCAAGAAAGTAATTTCTTCAAGATCTAAAGACTGCGTCAGATAGTCCACGGAGTAAGGCAGAGTTGATAGCACTTTTCCGAGCCTCCGCCGTCACCCTCCAGAATCAAAACTAAACAATTGTACTTAGATTATTTCCTATAATTTTTTTTAGGCTTTTCTTTGTACAAGCGAGTTTGCAGTCAATTTCAGTATTCTGTAATACCTGTCTTTGATATTTTTATGGCAAACAACGAGTCTATAAAACTAGGCTAACAAACAGAGTGCAAATAACAGATGTAAATATGTAATCATGAAAGATACCTGAATCTGAAGTAATCGACTACTATTATGATCAGCTAACTAACTCCATGCAATCAACTACCTGAAGAGATCATCAGGTTCTCAGGGAACTAGAAAGATACATAAAACATGTCTATCTAACAGTTTATCATGCATAAAAAATACACAGGAAAAGGACAGAAACTGACAAGTGACTATGAAATATGGATACGAGAACAACTACGCGTAAATGAACTGCTGGAAAGGAAACGTGAACACATGACAAGAGATCAACGGATAACCAAACCCTCGTCCCGAGTGTGGAATCGCAGGTTTGAACAAATCACTAACCTTTGCCCCTTGTGTGGACTCACAGTTTAGTTTCAAAACAGTCACCCTCGCCCCGAGTGTGGACTCGCATGTGCAAATAGTTAACCTTCGCCCCGAGTGTGGACTCGCAGGTTGAGAAAAACAAAACAAGAAAATGGCAGTTCAGTTATAATTTACTTATTCTACGATACGACTCAATCAAGTACATGGGAGAACATGTCCAATATAAACTATAATGTCAAACCACGACGGTATATGGAAAAGACCAATAAACTAAGTGTGCATAATATGAAAGAAAACTCATATCAATGATCAATCAAAGAAATTAGATAATTCATATATCAAAGAGAAAAAAGCATAAGCATATAAATAAACTGTAGAGGAAGGCAAGTTATACTTGCCTGGTGGTAGCACTTAGAACCAACATTATTTAGTCAATCGACGAGCCACAAAAGTCAAACTCTCACAACAGTCTTCGGAGGCTAAAATAGATATTACCAATGTGTTCAAAATAGTCAAATTAGCTAGAGTAGCCTACCCATAAGTTCAATTCTGAAAATAGGGGCAAAACGATAATTTTGAATCAAAACGATGTCCGACATTGGATCCGCTTTGTACCAAAAAGTGTGCCAGAATCTACGGTACCTAAAGTCAACAAAATATATGTCTACGGGTCCAGTTTGACGATATGAACCCAACCGTATGTCCAAAATTAGATTCTGGCGGGCCGTGCACAAATTCGTCCGTTGGATCAGATCGCGAGCCCGCCAAAATAGCATTCCGGTCGACCATCTCATAATCGGACCAAACTTAGCATACAGGACCAAAAAATGACACGCTCCTGTTGGCATAAGTTTCATCTCGAGATGACAAACGTGTACGAAGTAATTGACTAATTTGCAAAGGGGTCGATACGGCATTCTTCGACCGATATGTCTCGAATTCATCGCACACACACAACCAATTCGAGTTCCGCCGAAGCCCACACGTCCGTAACATCCGTACGCGTCTTTTGATGCTTACAGATTGTGATCAAGTCGCCCGATTTGACGGGACGAAT
>JANAVB010001997.1:11975986-12118486 GCA_029216955.1 Iris pallida
ACACTATTAACATTAGGAAGAAACAAAGAGCTGTTGGCAGAATACTCAACATAATGTGGACTGCACAGTCGAAATTAAGACTGAACAAAAGAGGAACTAGGCATTAATATAAATGGACTGAAACATATGCTAAGTGATCCCAACAGGTAAATACATGGACTGAACTCAATACAGAATAGGGATTGATCAAACTAAAGAATGGACTGAATATTTATATGAGGGTGGACTGGTCTCAAGATAACAGTGGACTGATATTACTACTGTGAACAGAGCACTTATATACCAAGCCCCCAAATCCATTTTAACCTATCAAAACCATTCTAATTTACTAGGCAACCATAATATTGATAACGCATAGCAAAACAAACCCAAAATAATATTTAAAACTGAAATTATACCATTAGGTGCTCTTTTGGCTAATTTGTCAAACACTTGGCGTGCGTATCCGATACACTCGTGATATATACTCCAAATGGATTCAAACTTGACCCCGAGCTCACCCACATGTCCTAAATCATTAGCATGACCTAAATAATCAATTTCATAAACCCTATATTCCTATTCTCGGATTTCTCCTAAATCGGATCGAAATGTAAAGGAAAAATCCTTCAAATAGGAAGAGAAGGGCCTAAACTCCTCTCTAATGGCATCCTATATGCATGGGGGTCCTAAATGAATGCATCTACACTCATTAAAAGAAAATAAAAGGGTTAGAAAGCTCATACCAATTGGGAGATAGATTTCCAATACAAAATCTATAGATCTAGATCTCATCCAAGCTCCAAGTGTCCAAATGCTTCCAAGCTAGCCAATAGAGCCTTCTCCTCTCCAAGGGGAAGATAATAAAATTGATTTGAGGGAATTTGGAGACAATTTGAGTGTAGAAGAAAATTTGGAAAAGAACTCCTAAATTAGGGTTAGGGTTTCAATGGAAGGATGAAGAAGAAATAGTTGTTGCTTCTTATAGCAAGGGGCCAAATGTAGCCGACCACAATGGGTTTTGGTTAGGGTTTAGTTTAGGGGAAAAGCCTAGGAAGCCCTTCTAAGTGGTCATGACAAGTTTTTTTTAGGAAAAGGCTCATTCTAACTTAGTGTTTTAGCCTACAAGTTCTAATGAATAATTAGTCTAACCAGAGACTAACCATCTTAGGGAAATGGGTTTGATTAGATGCCTAATCTCACTAGTCATGGTCCACTAGAGTCATGGCTAACATCTAAATAAAGTGGATCTAAGTTTACCAAATATTATCACTAACACATTTAAATAATATAATTGTTCAATTCACATAAAAGTCAAAAATACTCTCATTTTAGAAAAGTGACAGTTATAATATGGATATATTTATATTATATAGGTAAAAGGTAAATGCTAGATATGGATAAAGAACATATTGGTATATGTTATGGATAGGTAAAGATAACGATATATGTAATAAGCATTGGGTACATCCATGGATATATAAAGAATAAATTGGCTAAGACAATCCTAGATAGTAGGTAACTAGTAGAGATGTAAGATATATGTATTGATACTTGGTAATATTAGCTAGTATGGCTAATACCTTCAAGGTATGGACCTAGAAGCAAGGTATTGACTAGTATGGACTAGAAAATCTAGTTTACCTAAGGTATTGACCCTAAAACTAAGGTATTGACTAATAGTTAAGGTATTTGAGATATGAACTAAGGTATTAGATAAATGTGTGATACGGGTTAAGATACCGTGATACAGGGTAAGGTAAATAGCTATAGGCCAAGGTATTGCTAAAAATTATAGGTAGAAGTATATATTAGGATAATATATGCTAGAAACTTATTAGTATAGCCTACAAACCTAGTATTGGTCTAGTATTAACTAGTATTGACTAGTTTGACCTAGTTAGTACCTAAAAACTAAATAGTGACTTGTTAAGACCTAGTATGACTTTATAAATCTTGTAAATAGGTAAAATCAACCTAGAAACTAAGAAATGACCTACTTTGACTGTGTTAACCTAGATTTAACCTAGTTTGACTATTGTGACCTAGTTTTGAGATATTGTTGACTTTAAAATACTATTTAACCTTGATACATCATATATAGGTCACTTGGACTCCAGTTCAGAAACTATTTCATATTTATTGCTCCGAACCACAGGCGAGTACATTCTCTAATAATTTTTTGTTTATGATATCTTCTATATTTCTTATATTTATTGTAGATATCCTTGATTTTTTGACATATTGGTTACACTGATTGGTATTCTCAGATACCGTCATGAGATGTTATTCCTTATATGTCTTGGTATATCCTGTGCAAGCCCCGTTGTTGTTATTGTGCACTGTATAGCCACACCAATTCTTGTGAAAGCTTACGACCTTTCCATATGATCTCGTGTCGTAATGTATCATGGTTGGATCCACTATACTAGTCGGGGGCGGAGAGTAGTAGTATAGATATGTTATCATACTCTTTTCATAAATGATATTGTTTCCCGTGAGTGTTAATCATACACCGTACATATGATTAATCAGGCCATAAATTTTTGTACAAGTTTCTAAGCCGATCATATAGTGAAACTAGTACTCACTCACTTAGTTATTTTTTTATTCTTGTACATGATATTTCATGTTTTGTGTTTACTTGCATCATTCTATATCTGGTTATATTCATGTATCTGTCATATTATCTTGTTTATTTTTTCTATTTACTGTTACATAGTCTATATCATTTACTGAAACTATAACTAGAGGTGTGCTTCGCTCCAATCATGACTGGATATATTTTTTAGATTATATAGTAGGAGTAGACTTGGAGTCTTTGGCTTAGGAGAGATTAGTTCCAACTGAGAAGACACCACCAGTAGCGACTTAGTTAGCTACTTGTACTGGATTTATCTCCAGCTTTTGATTTACCGTATTGTTATTATTTCTAAGACTTATGTTTATGTTGAGATAGTTAGACTCATAGACTTTGGATGTGGATATGAGTTTTGTTTATGTTCTAGACTTCTCTTGGATTACCATTTCATATCTTTTATGTCGTTATCTTCCTTATAGTTATTTGTCATTGAGTATGAGTATTATCATCTTGTCATCCGTATGAAGTTGAGATATCATTGACATATTTCATTTACTATTTTTATGAGATGGTTAGATAGTATTTTGATCTAGACATTGTTTTATCATCAATGCTGCAGCGTAGGCTGGACGTACCCACGTCATTATGCCCTTACATCGGTGTGGGTCGTGACAAAATTGAATATCAAAGTTGCAGTTAGCAACGAAAAGACTTCCTCGCTAGTTAGTCTTTATTTTGTATTAGCTAACGACGAAAAGTACCATTTTAGTGACTATTTTCAGTCGTTATTTAGCTTTTTTTATTGTGCATATACTTAATCATCGATCTATTAGTGGGAATAAAGATATTAAGTAGAGTTCAAATAAGATGTATACATTGCAAGGGATTATGAAATAATTAATTTGGATTTTGTGTACTGATTAATATCAAATGTTGTAAGCAAAACTTTGTCATTCTGAATAAAATAAAACAAGTTTCATCATACATTACTGCTGCCGATAAATTGGGTTATAACCAGTGTTATCAAAATGGATCGGAGCTTGGACCAAGTCTGATCAGATTTTGTCAAAAAGTCGGTCCACCAGAACTTGAACCGGAGTTTTTTAAGAACCGGCAGTTTTTTTTTTCAAAATCGAAATTTAACTGGTGAATAGGCCGAACTAGTATACAGTTGAACCGGCCGATTCTAATTTTTTTTATAAAAAAAACTCAAAACTGTTTATCACGTGAGATTTGGACCATTTGATTTTGGTTTGGTTTTGAGAGACCATATAGTTGTAAATCCAACCCAAATCATATAACCAAAACCAAGAAGTAAATATTGATATCTTACCTATTTGAACCAAACCAAACAAAACCAACCCAAGCCTATTTGAACCCCGGTTGAACCTGGTTGAACCCTGGTCAGACCTGTACCAAAAAAAATCAGTTCAGTCATTGGTCCAATTTTTACAACATTGGTAACGTTCTACTCTAGAGATCTGAATTCATAGGATAAGTCTGTTGGTGACTTCAAATTCATATCTAGTTATGCTTCAAAGGAATGGAATAGGAACCGCTTTTTAAATTCATGAAACAATATTACTTTGCACCCGACGGAGGTCCTCCCTCACCAATAATAGAGGGGATGAGCACTTATCACTAAACTAGGCTAAGGTGTCCTATGAACCAAACAAGCAATGGCAGAGACACTGGTGGGCTGGATAGGATCAGCCCATCCAAATTTTTTATTCTCTCTATAACATTTTTATATATTCATCACTTATAGACATTATATTGATTCTTCTGCGCCATCTATGTATTTATAATATTAGGATAGTCACGGTTTCTCATCTTCCTTTGACTCCTATGCATGCATGCAATCATATAAGTCTTTGTAACCTAGATGTTCGACCAAGGACTAAGCCGCTAGTGGGCTAGGATGGACCCTCATTTGATTCTCTCTATATATCTCACTTCTCTTCTCCCTTTGCTTCATCTTCAACCGAGAACCCTCGTCATAACCGAGATTGAGAACCCTCGTCACAACCGAGACATCATCTTCATCGGACTGCAATGACGGTCGTAGCTACAACAACAGCATCAAGTCCCATCATCGGCACTTTTCTCATCGTCTGAGCCTCCACACCCTTGACGAGTTTTATCACATCGTGAATCCTCTGTTGATGGTGAAGGAGGATAGCAAAGGCTCTTAGTGCTTTAATTTATGCAATAATGCTAAGTCTACTACCAAATGCTTACAACCCTCTTACAACCACTCACCCATTGCTGATCAGCAATGGGTGAAGGTTGTAGGGTTGTAAGCATTTGGTTGTAACTGTAGCATTACTCTAATTTATGCCTAAAAGAGTCTACCTGGTAATTAGCTAGATATTTTTTTAAAAGTTTCCGTAATATGTTGGACATAGTTCTACATTGGCTAGATGGACATTGTACGGTGTGGACATGATGAGATATGAACATGAGATACTTACACAATATTGTTTTTGTTTGAAAAAAAATTCATGACATTTTAAGTTCAATTCGGATAAACTAAAATTCTAGCTTAGCCCTTCCCAACAAGTCAACAACGATTGTAGAGTTTTATCTAGATGCCTCAAATAACTGAGCAGAAAATTGAAAGGTCCTATATTTAGACAACAGAGCAGTTGTCAAGAACTGTTCGAAAGAATATGGATCAGTTTATAATTTGGTTATGTCTTATCCGAGATTCTATTAATACAAAACATCACTGAAAACCAAACAATTTTTATTATAGATTTCATATATTTCTAAAACATACATTTATTTCGGGATTAAATTGATGTTTCCGACATGCACGTTAACTAGATTTTTTTAAAAAAAAAATTGTCAAAAATTGATATTAATTTCATTAGCGCTGCTTGTCAAACCGAGAAGGAATCGTGCATATCAGATAACGCTGACGTGACGATCTTCTATTGATTTCAGTGAGATCCGATGCTAGCAGTAGCAAGAGAATGTTTAACTAATGAAATATCGTTACGTCACTACAGTCTGACGGACTCGATCTTCCTCTTGATTCGACTTGCATTTTCCTCGTTTCATTACCAATCTATTCCTTGGTCGAGTCTTGACCAATAGCTACCCCTTATCAAATGCTGATCGAGACATTCCTCCCACTTGTTGCTTTGCTAATTTCCTTTCGGTTCTTGCACGCTTCCCTCCTACTTTTTCCGAAAGGGATAATATAATCCAGCTTGATCACACTATTCCGAATGTTCGACAATCATTCTCAATTCCGAACATGCTTTTTTTTAAAGTTTAAGTTTGATGTGAAATGGATATCCAATCCAACTTTAAGTTATAATTTCGACTCGGATACCAACCATGATGACGAGGCTTAGACGAAAATGTTGTCCGGATTTTATTGGACTAACTACACGAGTAACACGAGATTTTTTTTTTTTTTTGTATGAGCAAACTTAACATTTATAAAATAAATAAAAAGTAATAAAATAAATAAAATAGAAACAAATTAAATGTGGATAAACGTAATAATAGAAAAAACAAATAAAATATCTTTTTAAAAGAAAATATTTTGTAAGTTCGAAGTTGTAACATACTTGTGATTACACGAGTTTTATGAGCTTTATGGTGTAATTGTTTTAGAAGTAAACGATGTAATGTAATCAAACTTATAATTGTTATTACATAACATCTAAAAAAAAAAAATTAAATTAAAAAACATATAAGATTTACAATATGATGTCAAGTACATTATATTGTCCTGGAAACCAAACATACCCTTAATTTACTGAAATATTCATAAAATAAAGAGTTCATGTGCCTACAAATAGGTCATTGTTTAGAGAGATGCACCATATGGTACCTAACGTTCTTCTTCTTGGACAAAACATTCTATTACGCAATATTTTTTGTTTACAAGTCCTGCTAATATAGGAATAGGATGTGTTTTTTCAATTTAATAATAAGTATTCTTATGAACAGGGCCGGTCTGAGCTGATGGAGGTCCAAGACGAAACTTCCAAAAGGACCCCCTATACATAATGTAAAAAAAAATGTGACAAAAAATTGTTGCTACCAGATTTAAACAAAGGAACCTCTAAAGTAAAAGTCAAACATTATAACCACTACACCTCAATACTTTTTGTTAAGAAAGGCACATGATATATATTAGTTCTAGTGTAGATAGATCCATGTCGGTGTCCCTTTTCGTCTGGGGCCCTGGACCGTCGTTAGGTATGACTGGGGCCAACTCTGCTTGTGAACTCTTCTGATCATTAACCGTCTAGTTTGGTCTACATCTGAAATAACAAAAGCTTTCATTTCAAATGATAAATGCTAAATGATTTTTCTTTTTAATGTGGGTGAAAACAAAAAACCTTCCATTTCAAATGGAAACTGATTCGCAGTGCAATATTGAATATGAATCTTTTGTTGTTTGGTAATATTTTAAACCTCCCAGTTCTTAATAATAAGCTTAATATACTAACATCTGTGACATCAAATAATTATAAATATTTTTCATTTTTGGTTACATACTAGAATAAATATTATTTAAATACATTTGAATACTAAAAGGCCTAGGATTTATTCACAGTCAGGCCCAAGTAAATATTCTCTAAACAAGCCAGTGGCCCATAAAAGCAAAAAGCCCACGCTCCCAACAATTATGTCGGCCTAAATCTTGCTAGTGTAATAGTCGGCTAATCTCCGGTGCGGCCGGTCCAACCGGTCCAATCTTGAAATAGATTGTTGAATGGTTCAAAAAACTGTTTAATCAGTTTTTAAAAATCGGATTGGACCGACCGGTTGAACCTGTCAACTCGTAAATCGATATTTGTTTGAACTAGTATAATATCTATACACTGTTTTTTCAAACAAAAATGCTATTTGGCTCCCAAAATATTTGGTGATACCATCTCCCATATGACATGGCTGATGACATGACATCTGACATAAAAAAAAATTAAACATTAAACATTAAAATTAATATTAAAATTAATATTAATATCAAATTAACATGAACATTAATATTAAAATTAACATTAACATCAATATTAACTAACATTAACATTAAAATTAATATTAACATTAAATTAAAATTAGCATTAATATTAACATTGACATTAATTAACATTAGCAATAATTTTAACATTAAAATTAATATTAACATTAATTAAAATTAGCATTAACATTAACAATAAAAAATTTTGGACAATTAATTTTTTGGGTTAAAATATGACATGTCAGCTACCACAT
The DNA here is from genome assembly GCA_029216955.1 of Iris pallida. NCBI lineage: Eukaryota > Viridiplantae > Streptophyta > Magnoliopsida > Asparagales > Iridaceae > Iris > Iris pallida. The sequence continues at coordinate 11,983,791 of JANAVB010001997.1, forward strand.
CAATTGTCATGTTAGATGTCACAAAATGGAAGATGACACTGTTATTGCCGAGGCACAATTTTCGATGGAAAATTCTGAAACTGAAACAATTGTACACACAACGTTTCAAATGCAGCACCTTAAAGAAGATGTGCAACAGAGATCCTGGAGGATTCTGAATTACGAGGATCTAAAAAGATTCTACGTAATACACAAAAAATCTAAAGAGACTTTGTGCAAGCAACTATCGGCAGTAGAGCTTCTAAAAAGAAGTTACTGTAAAAGGCAACAGCGGCGATGACAGGCGAAAATGAGATGCTGGGGTGAATGAACCACTGTTGCTCAAAGCTTTATTCGTCCCACACGAGCACGAACAGCTTCCAGGAACTAGCAAGTTCACGAAGAACTTCTGGAACGCTTGTAAGTCAATATTTGATACTTGAACGCCACAATCAGCATAGAAGTGTGCCAGTCCACGCCTACCCCCCGAATACTCCCGTGCATGCACGAGACATCCTGGAGTCCGTGTCCGAGTCCGAGTCCGCACAACAAAAATTAACTTGCATCCTTGTTGGATTTAATCCTTTTTCCTTCTAGGAAAATACTTCCACATGGCACAAACTTGTGCCCCACTACACCTCATGTGCACACCTCAACACAAGCAATGCATTATATTGAGATACTCACCATTTGGTGTAGCCGATGTGGGACTATCTTTTCTAGTCCAAAGGCAAAAACACCAACAATCCCCCACATATCTCAATATATGGGTTGAGCGTTCCCCACAGTGACTGCCCATCATGCATTATGAGAGATGTCGCAACGACTTGAATCTTCCCGCATAGGTTAAATAACAGCATGATACAAGAATGGATTAATTAGCCTTGAATTCTGCACCATAACTGCAATTCTTCCTACTCACATAATGACATCAACTGTGCTTCTGGCTGCACATTGAAGGCCTTGTGCCAGCCTGGTTTCAGTGTATAATTTTTGGACGTCTACAAGTTTACCCTCAAGAGACGGCCTGATATCTCTGTCCATACACTATAGGTGAGTTCTTTATAAAGAGTCATGGCATGAAGCATTGCGCTTCTTTGCGGTGCTACACCGCTATGACATGGCTTAAAGCCGAGGCTTTACCCCACCTGGGTACCTCATCGTAGTGTCATACTACTGTAGCATGAGGTCACAGGCCTCTTTGTAGTGCCAAACTACCCAGCATGAAGCCTTGCGCTTCCGTGCGGTGTTACGCCGCTATGACATGGCTCACAAAGCCGAGGCTTTACCCTACCTGGTACCTCTTCGTGGTGTCATGCCACTGTAACATGAGGATATCGTCCTCTTTGTAGTGTTGTCTACCTCTCTTTATTATGATTATCATACAGCATTAGGCTACCTGCCTATTTGTGGTGCTACTCCGCTGTGACTTGGCTTGCAAAGCCGAGGCATTACCCCTACCTGGGAACCTCATGGTGGAGTCACCCCACTATAGCATGGAGTTACACTCCTTGTAGTGCTGCGCTACCGTGCTTCCTGTAAAGCACTCCAGGCATTCACTCTGCCTGAGAACTCATTAAGGCATTTATGCCAACCTTTCCACAGGATCCGTTTTTTGCAGAAAATAACAGTAGACAACAGTGATTGTAGGTCCGTAACCTCTCCATGTCATAGAGGACAAGTACCCACCGTTCCTGATATTCTTCTGGTTAATAGTCCTCCCTTGAACCAAAAGCTAGATGCCTAGTAGATTTCTCTTTGAACTAATAGCATAAAACTTTATGGTAGGATTGTAATAACACAATATTAGAATGCCTTCAAGCCTATTTTACAAGCTGTGTCATCGACCAGTTGGCGCTTGAGGCCCTTGGTGAACGGATCCGCCAGGTTCTTCTGACTCCGAACATCAATCACTGCAATAACACCCCTCTTGATGAGATCGTGTATTGTCCTGTGCTTCAACCGCACAGTCCTCTTCTTTCCGTTGAAGAGGTCATTTGATGCCACTGCTGCTGCCGCCTGGTTGTCACAGTATATCGGTATTGCCGGTATCTGAGCCCCAACCACCGGAAGATCATACATGAGCTCCCGAAGCCACTCTGCTTCATCTGCAGCAGCATCCAATGCAAAGAATTCAGATTCCATGGAGGAGCGAGATAACATAGTCTGCTTCTTCGACTTCCACGATATAGCAACTCCGCCCATGGCGAATACGAATCCACCTGTGGAATACTCGCTCTCCATATCTGAACACCAGCTAGCATCACTGAAGCCTTCCACTACTGACGGATCTTTGCTGTAGAAAAGTGCATATGTCTGAGTTTTCTTGAGATATCTTATAACACGCTTCACAGCTTTCCAGTGCTTAACGCCTGGATTGCTAATGAACCGACTCAGCATTCCCACGGCAAAAGCTATGTCAGGCCTTGTGGCAGTAGTAGCGTACATCAAGCTTCCGATGATGCTGGCGTACTCCAACTGCCTGACGCTTTCCCTCGAGTTTGGCTCCAGCTTCTGATCACTCCGGTACGGTGTATCGATTATAGGAAGATCTTGATACCCGTAGCGAGTGAGCATCTTCTCAATATAATGAGATTGTGACAGCGCTATTCCAGTGCCTGTCCGGATGATCTTGAGCCCCAAGATTACGTCGGCATCCCCCAAGTCCTTCATACTGAACTTGGTCGAGAGGAATTTCTTTGTCTTTGTGACGCAGCTTAAATCTGTACCTAGGATTAGCATGTCGTCCACGTAAATACATACGATTACTCCTCTTCCATCAGCAAACTTCGTATAGACACACTTGTCTGTTTCACTGACCCTGTAGCCATTTGACCTTATCACCTTGTCAAACTTCTCATGCCATATTTTGGGATCTTATTTCAAACCATACAGAGACTTCATCAACTTGCAGACTTTGTCTTCCAGACCTCTGACGACAAAACCTTCTGGTTGTTGCATGTAGATCTCTTCGGTCAGCTCGCCATTAAGGAATGCCATTTTCACATCCATCTGATGTATCACCAGCTTGTGTATTACTGTTAGAGCAATTAACAATCTGATGGTTGTCATCCGAGCTACTGGAGTATAAGTGTCAAAGTAGTCGATCCCCTGCTTCTGAGCAAACCCCTTGGCCACTAGCCTGGCCTTGAACTTGTCAATGGTTCCATCTGCTTTCATCTTCTTCTTGAAGATCCATTTGCATCCGATGGGTCTTGCTCCTTCTGGCAGGTCAACCAATACCCATGTGTTGTTGGAGGTGATTGAGTCAATCTCGTTGTCTATCGCCTCCTTCCAGAATACAGCATCTCTGGTCTTCATCGTCTCATCATAGGTTAGCGGATCTGCTTCCACATGATAGGTGACGAAGTCATCTCCGAAGTCTTTCGGCCTCCTCGTTCGCTTAGTTGACGGCTCAACAAGTTCTGGTTCAGCTGGTGTCTCCTTGACGACAGCTTCATCTCGGACTACTGGTTCATTAAAGACTTCTGTCTGCTTTGTACCCTCATCATTCTCCGGAAGATTCGCGAGAACAATATTCTTGTGTTTTGCAAACTTGTCTTCAAAGTATTCAGCATCACGAGATTCGATGATATGGTTTGACTCGATATCAAGGAATCTCCGAGCATCACTCTTCTCGGCATACCCCAAGAAGATTGCCTTCGTAGTCCTTGTTCCCAGCTTCTGAATCTTCAGATCCGGGAGCTTCACATAAGCCAGACACCGCCACACTCGAATGACATTCAAGTTAGGTCTGACTTTGAACCAGAGTTCATGAGGAGTTATGTCGAAAGTTGCATATGGCACTCTGTTCAGAATGAACGTTGCCTTTAATGCAGCTTCTCCCCAGTAGCACTTTGGAAGACCCACAGTCAACAGCATGGAGTTCATCATCTCTGTCAACGTTCTGTTCTTCCTTTCTGCTACTCCGTTGGATTGAGGAGAGTACGGAGCCGTTGTCTCATTGATGATTCCATGTTCTTTGCAGAATGATAAGAATTCATGAGACCGATACTCCCCGCCTCGATCACTCCTTAACCTCTTGAGTTATTGTCCAGTTTGCCGCTCAGCCTCGGCCCTGAACTCCTTGAACTTCTCGAATGCTTCGTCTTTAAACTTGAGCAAGTAGACGAAAGCATACTTTGAGAAGTCATCGATGAAAGTAATGAAATACTTCATCCCGACCTTTGTAGAGAATTGTTTGAAGTCACAGATATCTGAGTGAACCAACTCCAGAAGATCTGTGCTTCGATGGACCCTGTGAAAGGGTTTCCTTGTGATCTTCGTCTGAGCACATACTTCGCATTTCTCTACCTTACCCCCACACTTGGAGATAAGTCCTAGACTAGACATTCTGTAAATCCTTTTACAATAAACATGTCCTAGCCTATTATGCCACAACTCAAGAGAATAATCAAAAAAAGTGATTGCATTTATATTATCATGCTGGGTTACAACAAGCTGAATCTTGTACATTTCTTCAGTTTGGAAGGCTTTCCCGAAGAATGTACCCTTCTTGGACATCACCAACTGGCCAGCATTGATGTCCATCCTCAAGCCTGCATTGTAGAGCAGACTTCCAGAGATCAGGTTCTTAGCAATTACTGGAACATGCTTCACACCTTGAAGCATCAGAGTGTTCTTCGATGTGAGTTTCAGCTCCACCGTCCCGATCCCCAGTACTTCAGCTTGTGCCTGGTTTGCCATTATGACCTTCTCTGAAGTTGGCTCATAAGAGACGAACTAGTCTTTGTCTGAACAGACATGGCAGGTCGCACCAGTGTCTATTCACCAGTCCAAGTCAGCCTCCACAGTTGCAACCTGTGCTATCATGGCAACTAGATTAGTAATCATAGAAACCTTACTAGGCTCACCTTGTTCTTTGGGCTTGAACTTGCATTCGGATTTGTAGTGGCCCTTCTTGCCATAATTGAAGCAAGTCACATGGGACTTGGACTTCTGTTGCTTGAAAGCAGGAACCTTCACTTTCAGATTCGTGAAGTCCTTCTTTTTGCGATGAGAAGCAGCCTGCTTCCCCTGGTATTCTCTGGTTTGGACCAGATTTGCCTTCGCCAGTTGCTTGGACAGAGTATCCATCTTCTGTTGAGAGCGCATCTCGTCCTCAACATGGATCTCTTGCAAGAAATCTTCCAAGCTAATTTCCATCTTCTTTCGATGTATCCTTGCATAGAAGTTGCTCCATTCTGTAGGAAGTTTTGCGACGATCCCTCCAACGACAAACTTGTCGACGAGGGGCATGTTCTCGTCTTCTAGTTTCTGACGCAACTTCAGAAACTCCTTCACTTGGGGCAGCATCGCCTTCTCGTCTTCGAAGGTCCACTTGTGGTACTTTTCTACCATGAAGATCTTGGACCGGTTCTCGTCATCTTCATAGAGCTTTCCCAAGGAGTCCCATATCTCTTTGGCAGATGTCTTCTTGGAGTAGGACTCTGCCAGAGAGTCTTCCATGGAATTGAGTATCAGTAGTTTGCATATACTGTTTTCTCTCTTCCACTTCGCTTGCTTGGTCGTAGCAGCGGCCACAGCCGCAGCAGATCCAGTGGTTGGAACGATCGGTTCTTCTTCTGACAGCACGTGATCAACATTCACGAGTTAAAGATTTAAAGTGACCTTTCGTCTCCATATCTGGAAGTGTTCGCCATCGAATTTCTCCAACTTGTTAAAGCCGGTATCGATGAGCGAAGCACGAGAATTATCCATCTTCTCAATAAAGCTTTGAGATTGTTATTGCCGAGGCACAATTTTCGATGGAAAATTCTGAAACTGAAACAATTGTACACACAACGTTTCAAATGCAGCACCTTAAAGAAGATGTGCAACAGAGATCCTGGAGGATTCTGAATTACGAGGATCTAAAAAGATTCTACGTAATACACAAAAAATCTAAAGAGACTTTGTGCAAGCAACTATCGGCAGGAGAGCTTCTAAAAAGAAGTTACTGTAAAAGGCAACAGCGACGATGACATGCGAAAATGAGATGCTGGGGTGAATGAACCACCGTTGCTCAAAGCTTTATTCGCCCCACACGAGCACGAACAGCTTCCAGGAACCAGCAAGTTCACGAAGAACTTCTGGAACGCTCGTAAGTCAATATTTGAGACTTGAACGGGCTTCCTGGACTTAACAGACTCCCTCAACTCTCTTCTTGGTGCATCTTTCAAAGGAGGTCAAGGGGCTCTATTTATAGAGTGGAGTTGAGACTTCACCTCTTCTCCTATCCGATGTGGGACTAAAATACCAATACTCAAAAATAGAGTTTGATATTTTAGATCATCCCACAATCAGCATAGAAGTGTGCCAGTCCACGCCTACCCCCCGAACACTCCCGTGCATGCACGAGACATCCTGGAGTCCGTGTCCGAGTCCGAGTCCGCACAACAAAAATTAACTTGCATCCTTGTTGGATTTAATCCTTTTTCCTTCTAGGAAAATACTTCCACATGGCACAACTTGTGCCCCACTACACCTCATGTGCACACCTCAACACAAGCAATGCATTATATTGAGATACTCACCATTTGGTGTAGCCGATGTGGGACTATCTTTTCTAGTCCAAAGACAAAAACACCAACAGACACCACCCAAAATTTTTGGGAGCCAAATAGCATAATTATTTTTCAAAAAATTCGGTCAACCCAACAAGTCAAACCACCTAATCGTCATGTTGGGTTTTGAACCGACATTGACTTTTGACTTTTGTTGTGTATTTACATGCAATCAAAATTAATTTATTTATTTCTTGTCTAATTATTCTATGATATAGATACAAAACTTCTAAGTAGTATATATGCAGTTATGTACCGTGTAACATATTCAATGTAAGATTGTAAGCAAGCATTATATAACTAGTTCAACCCGAATTAACCCACTGGTTGGACCGATTTGACTAAATCCAGTATTTTGATCAGGTCAATTTTCGGTCCAATAAACATTAATCCGACCGCTCAAATGGTCCAAAATAATGTTTTAAAAATTAGAACAGAGATCGACCCGAACAAGACATAGGGTAAGGGTCAAACCGGTTCAACCACTGGATTAACCTGAATGACCAAAATTCAATCCCTTATGGACATTAATTTTTACAAAAATATTTTACAATCGAACATAGGGTCTAACACTGACCCAGCCCAAAAAGCTACCGAGGTCGACTAATTGAACCGGCAGATCCAGTCCGATTTTTAAAACACTAACAATGTGTTTTTTTCCTTGCAAAAAAAAAAACAATATTTTTTTTTATTGGAACTCTTTGTAAAGGTCATCTTGGTAGTTGTTTTTTGCATGGTGTCCATGCACATATTGCCACCGACACGGATTATGTTTATTCTCAGCCTAACGTCCAGCCAGATTAGTGTCACACTTTTGTGTTTTTATGCAAACAATGTGCTCAAAACCAATGGGTCAATCATTGAGATTTGTATCATATTCGTAGCAAGTACAGCCAAGTGAGGAACAATAATTGATCAGTAAATGTTAAAATTAAAAAACAAACAAACAAAAAACTCTCCCATGTCGGAACAGGCCGGAATAAAAATTCATTTTAATAGCTTTTTCTTGATGTAGACGTGGATATATATCATCTTCAACTTAAAAGCTACGCATTCATCACACGTCTCATGCCCTACTGTAAGGCTTGAGTACAACATTTTTATATCGGAGTCAAGATATTGTTTTTAAATTTTAAACTTTATTAATAGAGTTTTGAAGTTTCAAATTGAACGCAATTCTGTTTGGAACGATGAAAGATTATCAACAATTTTGATTGTACAGGCCGTCAAAATTTTGACTGTCCCAAAGATAAACTTTTGTCCTTCATGATTGCCAAAATTTTGACCATCTTGAAATAAGTTTTATTATCTATGAGATAAGGAAAAAAAAAATTATTTGAAAAGCCAAAAGTTTAAATATATTCATGTCCTTTCAAATATATAAAAATGTGATATATTTAACACTCACTAATTGAGTATTTGGTGTGTTGTTTTAAATTGTATTAGAAGTCTTGCATCGTAAGTTGCATATGTCTTTTGTTTGTATTTGTTTTCCTCACTTTTTAAATGCATATTTGCATGACAAATCTATTTTCAAATAGTATAAAATATTTTAAAGTAAAATTTATTTTTGAGATAAAAAGTATTTATTGTAGTTGTAAGTACGTAATTATTACCAAATAATAATTATCTTTCACTACATAATGAGTCTTCAAAACGGCTCAAAAGTGAAAATTATGTAAAAAATATAAAAAATTGTCAACATGGAAAATCGAACTCAACCAAACAAGAAAATACGTTGCACCTTAACCACATGAGTTAGAAGAGATATCTAATTATAATTGGATAATATTTTTATTATACGTGCAAAGCACGCGCATTTAGTAGTATTAGTAGGAAGGTGTATAATTTATATATTTTATCCCTATTAATTTTAAACATGTTTGACAAAGCTTAAAGAATGAAATTTTTGGAACATAAATGTTCCACCATAAAACTTATACTCTTATATATATATATATATATATATATATATATATATATATATATATATATATATATATATATATATATATATATATATATATATTTTTTTTTTTTTTTTTTTTTTTTTTTTTTTTTTTTTTTTTTTTTTTGGAACCAGGTAAATTGTTTCTGGAATCGCTCCCACTGGGATTCGAATTCCTGACCACTCGGGCCGCATGCATCTCTCTTAACCACTAGGCTAGAGGTCATCTGCAATATATATATATATATATATATATATATATATATATATATATATATATATATATAGAGAGAGAGAGAGAGAGAGAGAGAGAGAGAATATTTTAGCAAATGTCTTCGTTCAAATTATAGAAACTAGTATATATCTTCACTATTTAAAAAAAAAGAAGCAGATGTCCCCATTTCTTTACAAATCAGCCAAAAAATCCCTTAAATAATGAGGGTATATATTAAAATTTTATTTGTTCCATACAAAGGAACGTGATCATTTGCTAAAATATCCCATATATATATATATATATATATATATATATATATATATATATATATATATATATATATATACATGTTATCAACCGTTGGATCTTGTTTAAGTCATCAATCTTAACCATTAATTTGAATGGTTCAATTTAACGGTTAAGGTTAGATGACTTAGACAAGATCCAACGATTGATAACACGGAGATGCTTGGAAATACAATATATATATATATATATATATATATATATATATATATATATATATTGGAAAAAGGTAAATTTTATTCCAAAGGAAAAGCCATAATCATACAACATACAATCTGAGTGGGACTCCCACTTATCAATTCTCCATAGCATTTACATCAAACTCGATGTTATGGAGAATGCCAACCGGAGGGGTGACCAGCCCCTCGAAGATCTGACGGTTTCGCTCCCGCCATACATGCCAAACCGAAGCAGCCAGACGAACTCTGGCTGTTCGGAACCAATCCTGCCATCGACCCCTGCTATCCTGGATCACCGTGATGATGTCCCCAATACCTTTCCCGGAGGCGCATACTCCCAACACATGCCCCTGCTCCGACCAGATCTGTCATGCCATATCGCACTCGAAGAATATATGCTTTATAGAGTCAGGCTCCAAACAACAGAGCACACACTTGGGATCCGGAACCTACACACCAAACGCACTCAGGCGATCTCTAGTTAAGAGGCGGCCCAGTAGAAGCTTGTAGACACACAACTGCATCTTCATGGCCAGGCCCTTGTACCAAACGAACTCATAATCGGGACTCAGAGGGAGGGTACGCCGGATAAGGTTATAGCAGCTATGGAATTGGAACTCTCCAGTTCCCGAAGATGTAACAGTAGGCTCCCAAATCCACCGATCCGTAGGCAAAGCCGGATCAATGGCTGTAGACATAATGATCTCACCCAGCTCCTCAGTGAACCGATAAGAATTCGGCCTCCACTCCCCATTCCGGATGATGCGGCTACACGTCAGACCATGTCTGTCCTCCTGATGAGTCGGGGCTCCCCTGATGTCCAACAGCGAATGCCGATCAAGCCAAGAATTCCGCCAGAGGTCCGTACCCGACCCATCCTTCAGGACCCTCCGGATAGCAGACTTGAGCACCCCCCTGTGTCGCGGGATAGTCTTGAACGTGACTGAATGGTTGTTGTCAGTAGAACACGTCCAAAAGTTGCCCTGCTTCACGTATCTGCCGTGCATCCAGTCCGCCCAGAGAGACCCCCCGCTGATGAATCTCTAGGCCAGCTTTAGCGTAAAAGCCTTCCTAATCTCCAGCAACGGCCTGAGCCCCACTCCTCCCTCCTTCCTGGGACGACAGAGCTGCTCCCATGAGATCGCATGTAGACCCCCCTCCAAATGAAATCGGCACAGAGTCGCTCCACTCATCGAATAGTGGCCACAGGGAGGAGGATGGACTGCAGCCAGAAATAGGCCACAGTCGATATCACCGATCTAACCAGCTCAATGCATCTGCCAAAAGACAAACCGGCGGCTTGCCGACCTTCAACTCTCCTATGGACATACTCCACCAGACTATGGCAGTCATGATCCCGCGTATAGTTGACTGTGAGAGGCACTCCTAAGTAACGCACCGGAAGATCACTCCTCGCGATACCCAGCACATCAGCCCGCTCCTCCTTCCGAGTACACAGGGAGCTGAAGTAGACCCTACTCTTATCCCTGTTCATCTGGAGACCCGAAAAGGACTTCAAATCTTCCATAATAGCCGCAAGCGTCTGCAACCCCTCCGTCGACGGCTGGATGAAAACTAGCAGGTCATCCGCATAGATAAGATGAGTAACTGGGGGGTCCATCCTCCGAAACAGAGGAACCAGCCGACCACGGTGCACTGCCAGATCCATCAAGCAAGTAAAGTATTCCATAACAAGCGTGAACAGGTAAGGGGAGAGTGATATATATATATATATATATATATATATATATATATATATATATATATATATATATATATATTATAAAACTTGCCTCGATGTGTACCTCTGGCAAGAACAATGCGACTAATTGGGATGGAGTGCAGACACGAAGGATATTGGGGAGACCATAGTCCGGCTTGGGGATGGCAGAAACAAGGGGATAGCATGGTTTAAGGATGCACGGATCCGTTTGGCATCAACTGTATGGCATATCTAGAGGGAACGAGATAAGCGTATTTTTTAAGGTTCCACAACCTCCATTATTGGGCTATTACACTACTGAATTTGATGTGTCTGCTATGAGCCCCCAGTAATGGGTTGTAATTGTATGTCTGATAGTAGATTTTCATGAATAAAATTTACAGGGGAGTTCAACTTCCAGACTTGCTACAACCTTGTTAGACAGTCACATCCCAAAATAGAGAATTATTATTTCATTTGGTGTAAGGGCCTTGCTCGCAAGATGCAGCTGTGTGCCTATCGTCTGCTGTTAGGACACTTGTTGACAAAAGATAGACTGGCTACATTTGGAATCCAGATCTCCAACCCCAAGTGTGCTCTGTGATGAGGATAATGAATCTATGAGGCACCTGTTCTTTGATTGTCGAGTTTCATGGTCCATCTAGTGTGAGCAGTGTTGTAGGTCACTGGGGAGATGTGATATGGATCGAAATGTAGTAGGCGTTATCACTGGAATTCGTGCGCAGAGAGGTAGAGGACAGCTGTGGTTCAAGACAACCAGATTGAGACTTGCAGCGTCTGTTTGGCGTGTATGAAGGAAACGACATCGACGTATCTTTAAGGGGATTTCTAGTCCCCAAACGGGGATTATGCACAACATTGACTTCGATGTAACTGCTATGTCGTCCCATTAGGGATAAGAGGAATTGTATGCTGTACTTTATGATGGTTGAATAAAATTACCCAGTTTCCACACATATATATATATATATATTTTTTTTACGGGGATTTTTTTTTCCACATATATATATATATATATATATATATATATATATATATATAAGGATATGTTTGTATATATAAGGATATGTTTGTATATATATATGTTTGGTAGGAAAGTAAAGTAGGAGAAAAAAAAAGTGGAGGGATTATTTTCTCTAATAAGATAAGAAATTCAATCCTCGGAAGGAAAAAAATGAAGAAAAAGTTATGGTAAAAAATTATATTATTTAAAAATTATTCAATGAAGACAAATAGTAAATAAGTGTTTTATGCTGATATATAACTGATAAAGTATATATAAAATTTTATTTTCTTCTTTCCGCTGTTTCTTTCGTGCCAAACAAAGTGTGTCTTTTCTATTTTCCAACCCTCCTATCAAATACGAAAAAAAAAAAAAAATCTTTCCATTCGAAAAAAAAAATACATCTCTATTCTTTTATCCTTTTAATTTTTTTTCATCCTTCCTACCAAATAAAAGCTGAGGGCGAAGATTTTTTTTTTTTTTTTTTTGAAATATATGAAAGTTGAAAGGTAAAGCCTAATTGGCAAGAATTTGTTCTGTAGGAGGTATGTGGTGAGGAGAGTGGGCCACACCACAGCAACAGGAAAATTATTAACAATCTTCCAGCCTCAGAGCAAGTTTGTATACCACCCACATCTCTTTGGAGAATCTCTCTTTCCAAAAGTCTCACATGCACCTTAAGTACCTAACCTCTCTCTCCCCTTCTTTCTTCTCCCCTTGTTTCAGTACCATAAGTCCAAGAGCACCATCAAGAACCAGAACCTTGAGGTAGAAGTCTTACTCTCTTCTTCTACATGTGTTTGTTTTCCAGTAGCTTCCAATATTTTTTGTACAGGAAAAGAAAAGGATGGTGAACTGTAGATGAAATGATAGTGCAGATGTAGTTGTCACAAGTTCCTTTCTCATGTTATTTCCCTCACATAAATGAGGGGAAAGATCTGTTTGCTAAAATCCAACATAGTTTCTAGAAGGATATGTATGTATATATGTGATCTGGATGCAATTTTTCTTTTTGTTACCCTGATGCTCATGTATATCTGGACTGCTGTGCCCTACCCTGATGCATCTTCATTTCTGGGTAATTGGGTAAAGTGCTGGTTTCATTGCGCCGCGCTTATTTAACTTGAGATAATATGGGTGGATTCTTAATAGTTTTGCCCACTAAACTCCCTCCTGGATGCTCTGCCTATTAGCAGATGGAGGGTGTGAGTGTCGCTTGGCGCTTGCATCCTGGAGGATACAGGTTTGAGTCAAACAACTCTTTCTATATTTGGGGGTAAGACCGCACATGCCGGTCTTTATTAGTTTATTGAGATTGATCTCCCAAGGGATAGGGGGAATCTGAGAATTGGTGCGGGTCAAAACTGTTTTCAGAGTGGATTCCTAGTCAAGTCTGATTTCAGTTTTAGGACGAAGATTGTGAATGGTTGCGGTGTTTAAATTAGGACGTAGGTTTAAAATGATTTTGGGTGGGTTATAGTTTGTTGAGAAGAACTGTTAAATGGAACGGAGGAAAGATTGATGTTGCAGAATTAACGGGAAGGAGTAAATAAAACAAGGTTGTAGGTTGTGAAATGAAGGGATGCGTAACTTGTAGAAGGAAAATAGGCTATGAATCTTGAGTATGGTCACCTAACTCGCTTAAGAAGAAACATGTTTCCGATTCAGAAGTGGCAGAAGAACAAGCATTGGTTGTTAGGGGATTTGGGTTTCTAGGAATTAGGTTTGTGGTTAGGGTATTAAGGTTTATAGGAATTAGGTTAGGTTCTTGAGCAAATTTTCTCCGATCCCATGTTATAACATGGAACCTATAATTCTATTAGGCTCTAGGGCATAGTATATATATACAAGTACAATCAGGAGATGATGACGTGTCAACAAGTACTGTCTAAGTGGTCAAGTCTTGGAGACACAAGGGCTGGGAACCGGTCACTGATTTGAATTCCCATGGACATGCTATGCGCTTAATAAAAAATGGGGATGAACAGAGATATATAGGCAACAACTGATTGAGAGCCAGACTTGGAGGAGTGGTCTTTGTGGACAGAGAGGATCTTGAGACTGACGGTCATCCTGGACGGAGCATGCAATGGAGATCGATATGCGGGGTGGATTGAGGAAGGATGCATCACATGCATAAACTCGAGAATTGACACAGAGAAATAGACCCAAGTGGACATATGGATGGAGCATGCGATGTAGATCGACCGAGTGGTGATTGAGCAATGATTCATCGGACACATAAAATTGAGCATCGGCTTGCAGAGAAATAGACCTAGTTTAGGCCGGGGAGACTGATGTAATAATGATCGGTGGTTACACCAGACAGTAGGAGTAGATCTACCTGTCCAAGAGGAGGATGCTCTAACTGATGTGGGAGTATATCTACAATATCTCTAACATTGGCATGCCTAAGAAATATGTTGACTTAGCCCAATCGAGTATTCTGCAACTTCAGCATGAGAGTGGAATAATTGTTGGAGTGGGTGGGGTTCCCAACCTATGTGGAGAAGACCCCGGAGTGCGACGAGCGCCGTTCGTATGTCGAAGAAGCTCGGGAAGTAGGCGACGCGGAGTTGCTACTGCTGCTGCTGCTGCTCCTAAGGGAGGTTCTGGCCTGGGCCTGCCGAGTTCTGGCCGAACTCGGTCTGGCTCCTCCAGGGTTTGGCGAGTAGGTGCTGGATGCTCGGCACAGAGTTCTGGCCGAACTCTGTGTCGTCGGGGCTGAAGCGGATTTTCGGGTGATTTGTCACCACTGGATCTAATCCAACGGTCCAGGTTGGCTGCGGGATTAGGGAGTTAAGTTGAGTTTTCTCAACCCTAATTCATTGTGCAACATTATCGCAAGTAACACAACTTGGAGAGAGGAAGGAGGCAAGTGTGCCATTACAACTTCGGAAGAGAAGACGGAGGATTGAAGGTCGTTTTCGAAGGAGATCGTGTTTCGGGTAATCTCTACTCGTCGTTCTCGCTCTTCGTAGCCTTGTAATCATTGTTCTTACTACTGAGTGTTGTGGGGATCCGATTTGGATCGGGAGGAGTTTGTAGAGGGTGTAATTCTTCTATTCCATTAGTGGAGGCTTCTCAGGGTTGGACTCCGATCGTCCCGTGGTTTTTCCCGCAAGGGTTTTCCACGTCAAAATTCTCTGTGTCTGCGTGGATTGTTTTGTGTGGTTGTTTTTGGGTTTGTGCGTTTGTATTGCTCGGTCCTCTCGCAGGTACTCTCCGGTTTGGGAAAAGGTTTCCGCGCTTCTTTCCCAACAGAGTGGTATCAGAGCCAGGTTCTAGAATTCAGAAGGAGTGTCAGTAGTTGACAGAGAAACCAGAGAGGAGAGATGGACGCGAAGCCGGTGCGCATGGTGAACCTGAACGGCACCAACTATCACTATTGGCGGAACAAGATGAAGGATTTGCTATTTGTCAAAAAGCTGCATCTACCCGTGTTTGCATCCAAGAGGTCCAGTGATAAATCCAAGGAGGACTGGACATTCGAGCATATACAGGTGTGTGGATATATACGGCAGTTTGTGGACGAGAACGTGTACAACCACGTTGCCAATATTGAGCACGCGAAGACGTTGTGGAATAAGCTGGAATCCTTGTATGCGAAGAAGACCGGGGTAAACAAGTTGTTCCTGATCCGAACGATGATGGGTCTGCGATACAAGGATGGGGCGTCTATTTCGGATCACTTGAGTGAGTTCCAGGGCGTGGTTGACCAGCTGTCTTCTATGGGAGTCAAGTTCGACGACGAAGTTCAGGGACTGTGGCTGCTGTGTACATTGCCAGACTCGTGGGAGACCGTACGAGTATCTATGATCGCTTCTGCTCCAGAGGGCGTGGTCAGTCTGGAGTTTGCCAAGAGCGGGGTGTTGAATGAAGAGATGCGGAGACGTTCTCAGGGCACTTCATCCACATCCCACCACTCAGAGGCACTTGTTTCAGAGAGCCGCGGAAGGGGCAAAAGCAGGGGTCCAGGTGGTGGCAGAGACAAGAGCAGGGGGAAGTCCAAGGGTCGTTACGATGACTCAGAGTGTTACCATTGTGGTAAGAAGGGCCATATCAAGCGGAATTGTTTCGCTTGGAAGAGAGAGAAGAAGGGCGACAAGGGAAAGCAAGAAGAGAACACTACAGCGACGGCCTCGGTGCATGGAGGCGATGTGATCGTCGTAGGTGATGAGGTCATTACTAACCTCGCATGCGATGACAATTCTTGGCTGGTGGACTCAGGGGCTTCAGCACATGTATCTCACAACAGGGCACTATTTGCCACTTACACTACAGACGACTGTGGAGTGTTGAAGATGGGCAACGGAGATGTGTCGAAGGCGGTTGCCGTTGGAGATGTGCATTTGAGAACGAAGACGGATGCGGTTCTTGTTCTCAAGGATGTTCGTCATGTTCCTGATATCCGTTTCAACCTGGTGTCGGTTGGAAGGTTGGATGACGAGGGATTCTTCAGTCTCTTCGGGAACAGTCAGTAGAAGCTTTCCAGGGGTTCGATGGTGATTGCCAGAGGAAGCAAGAAGTCCGATCTCTACTATATGGAGGGGAGCGCAGAGGGGGCAGAGGAGGTGAACGCAGTCAGTGATGCGTCTACCGAGTTGTGGCACAGGCGGCTCGGCCATATCAGCGAGAAGGGGATGAGCTACTTGGTGAACATGAAGGTGATTTCGGGGCTCAAGTCTACAAAGTTGGAGAAGTGCACGCACTGTTTAGCTGGGAAGCAAAATATGATGTCTTTTCAAAGTCACCCAAGTTCGAGGAAGCCGGCGTTGCTCGAGTTGATTCACTCGGATGTCTGCGGTCCTATGAAGGTAAAATCTCTTGGTGGTGCTTCTTACTTTGTAACTTTTATTGATGACTGTTCCAGGAAGGTTTGGGTCTATGCCTTAAAGACCAAGGATCAGGTGCTGCCTACTTTCAAGGAGTTTCAGGCCTCTGTTGAAAGGAAGACGGGCAAGAAGTTGTTGTGTGTTCGGTCCGACAATGGCGGCGAATACATCGGTCCCTTTGATGCGTATTGCAGAGAGCAAGGGATACGACACCAGAAGACTCCGCCAAAGACACCTCAGCTCAATGGTGTAGCGGAGCGCATGAACAGGACACTGATGGAGAGGGTGCGGTGTTTGCTGTCAGAAGCAAACTTGCCGGGCAGTTATTGGGGTGAGGCTCTTCTCACAGCTGCTTATGTTATTAATTTGTCTCCTAGTGCTCCTTTGCAGGGTGATGTCCCTGACAAAGTATGGTATGGCAAAGAGCCGTCATACAATCACCTGCGGGCGTTTGGCTGTAAGGCCTTCGTGCATGTACCGAAGGACGAGAGGACCAAACTTGAGCGAAGACGAGGCGATGCGTCTTTGTCGGCTACGATCGGGATGAGTTTGGCTATAGACTCTACGACCCAGTGGAAGGAAAGCTCTACAGAAGCAGGGACGTGGTGTTCGTCGAGGATCAGACCATGACCAACACTCAGGATTCCGAGACGCCTTCTGAGGCTGAGGAATTGCCTGAGTTAGAGTCGTTTCGCTTCGAGCAGTTTCCAGAGGACATCGCAGAGGATCCAGTTATGGGGGAGCCGGTACATGGAGTTGCTCCCAACCTTGATCATCAGCCTGCTGATGGTGGTCAGGGTGTCCCTCAGGAGGATGAGCATGCCGGAGAGGTAGTTCCTGAAGGGGAGGAGGCTGTCAGTATACAGCCAGCACCAGTGGTTCCTTTGAGGAGGAGTGACAGGGATCGTCGACCATCTACGAGATACTCACCGGATGAGTATGTGCTACTGACTGACGGGGGAGAGCCCAAAAGTTTTGCAGAGGCTATGGAAGACGAACACAGGCAGGAGTGGATGGAGGCTATGCAGGAGGAGATGAGTTCCTTGCACACCAATTCCACTTATGATCTGGTGCGGTTGCCAAAGGGCAAGAAGGCTTTGAAGAATCGATGGGTGTTCAGAGTGAAGCAGACGGATGATGCTACTCGCCCTCGATACAAAGCGAGGCTGGTAGTTAAAGGCTACGGTCAGCGGAAAGGCGTGGATTATGATGAGATCTTTTCGCCTGTCGTCAAGCATTCGTCTATTCGGGTGGTGCTAGCATTAGCAGCCAGTCTCGACTTGGAGGTCGAGCAGATGGACGTGAAGACGGCATTCCTCCACGATGATCTTGAGGAGGAGTTGTACATGGAGCAGCCGGAGGGATTCTGTGAGAAGGGCAAGTCACATTTGGTCTGCCGGTTGAGGAAGAGCTTGTATGGTCTGAAGCAGGCTCCGAGGCAGTGGTACAGGAAGTTCGAGTCGTTTATGGGGGAGCATGGTTATGCACGGACGACGTCGGACCACTGTGTATTTGTGAGGTATTTTGCCGAGGATGATTTCATCATTTTGTTGCTCTATGTAGATGACATGCTATTAGTGGGTCGGAATGCCACTAGGATAGCGGAGCTGAAGCGCCAACTGGGCGCGGCCTTCTCTATGAAGGATTTGGGCGCAGCGAAGACTATTCTTGGGATGGAGATCAGCCGAGAGAGAGAGTCCAAGCTGCTACACTTGTCCCAAACGAAGTACATTCACCGGGTACTTCAGCGTTTCGGGATGGACGGGTCGAAGAAAGTGAGTTGCCCCCTTGCGGCTCACTTTAAGCTCACTGAGGAACAGTGTCCATCTACCGAGGACGAAAAGGAAGATATGGAGCGGGTTCCATATACCTCAGCTGTGGGGAGCCTGATGTATGCTATGGTGTGTACGAGGCCAGATATTGCTCATGCAGTTGGTACGGTTAGCAGGTATCTTTCAAATCCTGGAAGGGTACATTGGAGTGCGGTTAAGTGGATTCTACGATATCTTCAGGGCACTGCCGGTTGGAAACTTTCCTTTGGTGGTGACGAGCCGAAGCTGGTTGGGTATACCGACGCTGATATGGCTGGAGATGTAGACACGAGGCGATCGACTTCGGGCTACGTGATGATGTTTACGGGAGGAGCGGTGTCATGGCAGTCGCGGTTGCAGAAGTGTGTTGCCTTGTCGACGACAGAGGCAGAGTACATTGCGGCGACGGAGGCTTGCAATGAGCTGTTGTGGATGAAGAAGCTGTTGCGGGAAATGGGACTGAAGCAAGAGCAGTATACTTTGCTTTGCGACAGTCAGAGTGCTATCCACCTTGTGAAGAATCAGATGTTTCATAGCCGGTCCAAGCACATCGAGACTCGGTATCATTGGATACGGGATGTGGTTGAGAAGAAGGACGCGGCGCTTGAGAAGGTTCATACAGATGACAATGGAGCTGATATGTTCACGAAGATTCTGCCAAGGGAGAAATTTGAGTACTGCAGGCAGGTCGTCGGGATGACGACATCCTCTCCATAGTTGTGAAGGGGGAGATTTGTTGGAGTGGGTGGGGTTCCCAACCTATGTGGAGAAGACCCCGGAGTGCGACGAGCGCCGTTCGTATGTCGAAGAAGCTCGGAAAGTAGGCGACGCGGAGTTGCTACTGCTGCTGCTGCTCCTAAGGGAGGTTCTGGCCTGGGCCTGCCGAGTTCGGCCCGAACTCGGTCCCAGGCCGAGTTCTGGCCGAACTCGGTCTGGCTCCTCCAGGGTTTGGCGAGTAGGTGCTGGATGCTCGACACAGAGTTCTGGCCGAACTCTGTGTCGTCGGGGCTGAAGCGGATTTTCGGGTGATTTGTCACCACTGGATCTAATCCAACGGTCCAGGTTGGCTGCGGGATTAGGGAGTTAAGTTGAGTTTTCTCAACCCTAATTCATTGTGCAACATTATCGCAAGTAACACAACTTGGAGAGAGGAAGGAGGCAAGTGTGCCATTACAACTTCGGGAGAGAAGACGGAGGATTGAAGGTCGTTTTCGAAGGAGATCGTGTTTCGGGTAATCTCTACTCGTCGTTCTCGCTCTTCGTAGCCTTGTAATCATTGTTCTTACTACTGAGTGTTGTGGGGATCCGATTTGGATCGAGAGGAGTTTGTAGAGGGTGTAATTCTTCTATTCCATTAGTGGAGGCTTCTCAGGGTTGGACTCCGATCGTCCCGTGGTTTTTCCCGCAAGGGTTTTCCACGTCAAAAATTCTCTGTGTCTGCGTGGATTGTTTTGTGTGGTTGTTTTTGGGTTCGTGCGTTTGTATTGCTCGGTCCTCTCGCAGGTACTCTCCGGTTTGGGGAAAGGTTTCCGCGCTTCTTTCCCAACAATAATTTCATAAACATTGGTATGCAATAATTTAGAATGGAAACAAAGTGTTAAAACATTTGTAAGATCCACAGAGATTTGTTTTTCTTCTAATTTCATCAGCCTGCAGGTGAAGTACACTGTTTATATTCCTTCATGAGTTTATGTCAATATCATCACTTTTCTTGGAGCTTCATGGTTCTTGAATGTTATTAGCTCTGGCATTATTGTTGGTTGTAGAAACTAGAAAGGTATTGTGTGAATCATATCATGCATACAAGAGGAACTTACAGCATCTCCACTGCAGATATAACAGACAACGTTCCTTGATTACGTGCATGTGTGTCCCTTGTGATAAAAGGAGAAGTTTCTAGTTCTAGCCTTTTCTTCTGGTTCCCCAATTTTGAACTTTAAGCTTCCCGTTTCCCAAGGGAGATTCTCAACATCCATGTATTGCCCTCTTGGTCATTCCTTAGTAGTTTTTGCTTTCTTATAAGTGATGTCTCCTGCATCATCTTAGCTGTTAATTGTAATTGGCACATAATCTGATCATACATCTCTATTCTTCAAGATTATGTTCTTCAAGACTATTGTGATTTTGTTTAACAAAGTGGAGAACGATTTCTTCGAATGTAAGAACGATTTCTATGAATATGCTTAAATGTACGAACTCAGTAAGATATTGCTTCTTGTAGTATATGACCATGACAGTTATTCGTGACTTCACATTGTTTCTGTCATCTTCATACATTTTAACTTGAATGCGCAACATAAACTGTGCAGCTTCGATGATTCGGTGCATAGTGATCTAACTGTATTGCTACATTTTTTTTTATTCAGGCTGAGTAGATAAAGGTTGGCTTCTACCAGGGGACTGACTCTTTTTCGGCATTATGCATGTCAGTCCCTGTGGTTAATGATGTTAATATTGAAGCAGTACTATTTTCGGAAAGAACTAAACTGTCTTCTGGGACTAGTCTTATTAATGACAGAGAACTCTCACTTACTTTGGTTAACGGACAAGCTTCATCTGATGAATCGGCTGGCTTTAGAGTTGGTGAGCTTTTACTTCCTAGTGGGGAGTTGTATTCTGGAACTCTGTTGGGAAACATGCCAGAGGGACAAGGGAAGTATGTATGGTCAGATGGCTGCACTTATGAGGGTGAGTGGAGAAGAGGGATGAGACATGGGAATGGGAAGATTTCATGGCCTTCGGGAGCTGTTTATGAGGGAGAATTTTCTGGTGGGTATATGCAGGGTACCGGTTCATACATAGGGCCAGATAACTTGACCTACAAGGGACGGTGGAAGCTGAATCTTAAACATGGATTGGGTTATCAAACTTTTCCGAATGGAGATTTCTTTGAAGGTTCTTGGATTCATGGTGCAATAGAAGGGCCTGGTAAATATGTATGGGCTAATGAAAATGTATATGTTGGTAATATGAAAGGAGGCAAAATGTATGGTAAGGGAACTCTTACCTGGAAAAATGGAGATGCATTTGAAGGAAACTGGTTGGATGGTATGATCCATGGTTATGGAGTCTATAGCTGGAACGATGGTAGCTGCTACATTGGAACTTGGACTAGGGGTTTGAAGGATGGGAAAGGATCATTTTATCCTAGAGGAAGCAAGGTTCCAGTTGTACAGGAGCTTTACATTAATGCTTTAAGAAAGAGAGGGGTCCTACCTGATTTAAGAAGACAAACTCATGGTTCCCGCATCCTTCACGCTTCCTCTGTCGATATGGGAAGCATGAAGGTTAGTGAGAGTCAGGGATCAGTTAGTGGCACATCCAGTAATCTTCCCAAAATCAACCTTGTAAATTTTGAACAGTCTCGCAGCCAAAATGTTTCTTTGGAAAGGCGTTGGAGCCTTGAGGTGGCTATTGAAAAAGTTATTGGTCATGATGTGCCATTATCTAGTGAAGAATCTGTGAATGAGGAAAAAATGGGTGATAGAAATGTTCCCATCCTTGAACGGGAGTATATGCAAGGCATTCTAATCAGTGAACTGGTAATAAGTAACAGCTTCTCGTCGTCTAGAAGAGAAAAAAGGCGGCACAAGAAGCTGGTGAAGGATATTAAAAAGCCTGGGGAAGCCATCATTAAGGGTCACAGGAGTTATGATCTGATGCTCAGTTTGCAGCTAGGGATAAGGTATTATTCGTTATTCTCATGTGAGTTTTGAATTATAAAAAGTGGTTTGTGCATAATCGGTGATTCAATTCTGCTTTGCGTTGGTTTTTGGACAATCTGTTGTTCTTTTTATATTTTATTTTTTTGGGATAAAGGCTTTGTTTCTGTTACAATTAATAGTCCTATATTCATTCGTAATGATTTTTTACGGTATGTTTATTTTATGTACTCAGTTTGGAAATTCTTCTATTGTGCTTTCTTCCTGTTTTAATGTCTCATATAGTTTGGCACAATTGAATATTGGCATCATACTTTAGATGATAGGTTGAGGTGTAACGAGTAGTTACAGGACTTGTAGGGTACCGAACAGCCTAAAAAAAAAAAAACCCTGAAGCAGTAATTTGGGCACCTGCTAAGAAACACTCCTATGTGTTTGCCAAAGAAAAGTCATGAAGTTAGAATTTCTTTTTGCATAACTGAAACTCAAATGTTTTATAGTACATGTCCTGGAAAATTTGATTGTTTGCTTGATTTATCTGTTAGATTTATAGAGATGCAAACAGTTTACCTAGATAACATTTGATCTGTATGCATATTGAAGCAATACAAGAATGTCCCAGACATCCACGTATATGCATTCAGTAATATATTGACTTGTTCTGGTATGCCTTGCAAACGAAATTTTGTACGGATCCCATTGATGCCATGCTCCAGAAATCCGATTGACATGTACAACATCTCCAAGAAGGCATTAATAATGGTGTTTCTAAACCAAAGTATTCTTGCTTGCACAGGCGTACTAAATTGTAATTATGCTAATAAGTGTATCTATATTTAGAGACCTATACAGATTTATACAATTTTTATGGCGTAGGTACATGTTACATCGAGAATATATGACAAAATATCAAGCTTCAATATCAAAATTGATCAGCTTTGTCAAAATAATTCCAGGTATACCGTGGGCAAAATAACTCCAATTCAGAGCCGTGAAGTTCGTGCATCAGACTTTGGTCCTCGAGCAAGCTTCTGGATGAATTTCCCTAAAGCAGGTTCCCAGCTGACGCCTTCACATCATGCAGAAGATTTTAAGTGGAAAGATTATTGTCCAATGGTCTTCAGGTTTGTAACATCATGATACTATCTTCATCCATATCAAATATTAAAACAATAAATTTCTTTTTAGTCATGTCTGTTGACCTATTATGTGCCACTGCCATAAGTCACCTGCCAGACTTTTTTTTTTGAGAGAGGGCGGGATCAAGGAGATGCCGGAACTTCATCCGACAATTACCACTAATATTACCATCTTGTATAATTAAAAAATTAATTAACACAATCATGGCTAATTTGCACTTAATACCACAAACTTCCAAGGTTTTACGAGTTGCTACCATAAACTTCTTTTAAGCAACTTGCTAACAAAAGCAATAAAAAGGAAAAGAAAAAGAAAAACCCTAACCCTATGCTCCTACACTTCCCCATCGCCGGCCACCCTGTCCCTCACTATTGTCGCCTGCCTGTGCCCTCCTTGTTGTTGCTCCCATCTAGTTGTACCAGCCAATGAATGACGTAATTTGTTGCTGCTAGTGTCGTTGTTGTGTGCGGATGTACGCGGCGGTTGCATGCAACTGGGCGAGAGAGGCAACAGGGAGGGTAGAGCGGGTGAGGGTCAAGGTGGCCAACAAAGGGGAGAGGATGAGGTTAGGTTTTATCCTTTTTCTTTTCTTTCTCTTTTCCGTTTTACTTTCTTCTTCTTCTTCTTATTATTATTAACTCAGATTACAAGAAATTTTAGGGTTTGGAATGGGGTAGTATGGTTAGAATTAATTATTTATGGTTAGACATAGTTTTTAAGTAAAAAAGTTTTTGTTGGGGGTTGGAAGATTTTTTAAGAACTAATTTTAGATGACGTCAGAATTAATATATAAATAAAAATATCTAATGATTGAATTTTAGAATGAGTAATCAATTTTTATTAGGATTATTATCACATGGGGCATTATTGTCTTTTTGGCTTACTGTTAGTCTAACTTCACAAAAAATATGATAGTTCATGGTATTTAAGTGAGAAAAAGTTTGTTGTAGTAAGTTGCTAATAAAATAGTTGAAATGAGTGAAATATCTCAGATAATTTTATTGAGGGCTACTGCCTACTACTTATAGAGGGTCCAACCCCTCTTCATATTACATCTAACCGATGTGGGACTAAAGTCCCTTATTTACTCTCAACACTCCCCCTCAAGATGGACGATAGATATTAATCATCCCCATCTTGTTACATAGCTTTGACAGACTCAATGAACTAAAACCCTTAGTCAGACAGTCTGCCACTTGTTCTTCTGAGCGAACATAGTCAATCTTCAGTATCCCTTGTTCCAGCTTTTCTTTAATGAAGAATCGATCGATCTCGATGTGCTTCGTTCTGTCGTGCTGAACCAGATTGTTCGCTATACTTATCGCAGCTTGACTATCGCTCAGAAGGTGCAATGGTGTCCCCTTGTCTAGCTTCAACTCTGTCAGCAGCGCCTTTACCCATAGCATTTCTGATACTCCTAGAGCCATTGCTCTGTATTCTGTTTCAGCTGTCGACCGTGCTACCACTGACTGTTTCTTGCTTCTCCATGAAACTAGGTTTCCTCCTACAAAAACACAGTACCCTGTGGTAGACCTTCTGTCGTCTATGCAGCTTGCCCAGTCTGCATCGCAGTATCCCTCAACATCTGTGCATCCATTCTTCTTGAACCACAGTCCTTTTCCCGGCGTCCCTTTCAGATATCTTAGGATCTGAAATACTGCATCCATATGACCTGTTCTTGGATCATGCATATAGCGGCTTACAACACTTACTGCAAATGAGATATCAGGGCGAGTATGCCCTAGATAAATCAGTCTGCCTACTAGCCTTTGATATCTTTCGCGATCAACAGGCTCTCCTGCTTCTGCTCCTATCTTGCACTTTTGGTCAATTGGAGTGACTGCTGCTCGGCATCCCAGCATTCCTGTCTCCTTCAGCAGATCTAGTGCATATTTTCTTTGTGAGAGAACAATTCCTTGTTCACCATCACACACCTCGATACCTAAAAAGTATCTCATCTGTCCTAAGTCCTTCACCTCAAACTCCTTAGCGAGTTTCGACTTCAGCTTAGTGATCTCATCAGCATCATCACCTGTGATCACTATATCATCTACATATACAGCAAGTATAGTAATGTGGCCCCTTGCATGCTGGAGAAAGACAGTATGATCTGCATTTGTCTGATGGTACCCCATGCCAGTAACAACCCTTCTGTATCTGTCAAACCAGGCTCGAGGAGATTGCTTCAGCCCGTACATCGACTTCTTCAGTTTGCACACTTTTCCATGTGACGTTCCTTCACCTGAATCTGACACAGAGTAGCACCCCGGAGGAGTCTCCATGTATACTTCTTCTTGTAGGTCTCCATGAAGAAATGCGTTCTTTACGTCTAACTGATGTAGCTTCCACCCATAGTTTGCTGCAATGGAGACCAGCGTTCTTACGGTACTCATCTTCGCTACTGGGGCAAAAGTCTCATCATAGTCGATGCCATACGTCTGGGTATAGCCTTTTGCAACCAGTCTCGCCTTGTACCGCTCAACTTTTCCTTCTGGTGTCTCCTTCACTGTGTACACCCATTTGCATCCCACAGCTTTCTTCCCTTCAGGTAATGGCACCAGCTCCCATGTCTTATTTTTCTCTAGTGCCCCAAGTTCTTCCATCATTGCAGCTTTCTATCTTGGGTCCTTCTTTGCTTCCTGCCAATTCTTAGGTAAAGAAGTGGAGTCTAATGAAGTGAGGAAGGCTTGATAAGTCGGAGAGATATTAGAATAAGACAAGTAGTTGGCGATATCATGTTCATAATCTTGATAACGAATAGGAGCCTTTCCCGCATTAATGCGAGAAGACCTCCTTAAGGGAGCAATAGGTGGAGGGGAAAGCATACCATCCGAGTCGGAGAGACCCGCTTCCGAATCCGAATGATCCGGTACGGAAGTAACATCTTCAGGAGTTGGGGCAGGAGTAGACGAAGGACTTGGCACATTTGGCACAGGGCACGGCACAGTACTGGACCTCTGCTGTCTTCTTCTGTAAACTTGGAGCTCCTTTTCCCTTGTCTGCTTATCCCCCTGCGTAATGTATGTATTGTCTTCTTCGTCCTCCGTATCAGTATCATCGATGCTTTCTCCCCCTTTCTTCCAGTTTGTCACGACAGGATAAGGTACCGATCCGACAACTACGTTTGGGCGTACTACCTCCCCCTCACGTCTAACACCCTCTGTGGGAGGCGTGTTCCCAAACGCAGAACCTTCGTCCGAACCATAATAAGCTTCCAGCTCTCTGAATGTAACGTCCATGCTTACAAACAACTTCCGTTCAACCGGGCTCCAGCAAACGTAACCCTTCTGTGTCCCGGTGTACCCAACAAAAACACACTTAACTGCTCGAGGATCCAGCTTACCAACACCAGGCCGGTTATCGTGGACAAAGCATACGCAACCAAAGACTTTCGGAGGAACGGTGTACGCAGTTGTCCCCGTGAGCATCTCCAAAGGCGTCTTCCAGTCCAGTAATTGAGAGGGCATCCTGTTGATGAGATAAGAGGCTGTCAAGACAGCCTGCCCCCACAAAAATTTAGGGACATTCATAGCCAGCATCATTGTCCGAGCCACCTCCAGCAGGTGCCTATTCTTTCGTTCGGCAACACCATTTTGAGCCGGTGTATAAGCACAAGAGGTTTGATGCAGTATACCATGAGAGGATAAATACGCAGCAAACCTCTTATGGGTATATTCCGTCCCATTATCCGACCGGAAACACTTAACACGAGCATTATACTGTGCCCTCATCCGTTGATGGAAGCTTAGAAATGCCTCGAAAACATCACTTTTATTCTTCAGCAGGTAGACCCACGTTACGCGGGTAGAGCAATCAATAAAAGTAACAAACCATCTATAACCGTTAACACCGTTGGTAGGACAAGGGCCCCACACATCAGAATGAATCATATCAAAAGCAGCAGAACATCGATGCCCAGAACTCACATAGGAGCTTCTGGTATGTTTTCCCAACTCACAAGAATCACAAACTAACAACTCTTTATTTGCTTTTTGATATAAGGACGGATACAATCGACTAATAACGGGAAAAGAAGAATGTCCTACACGCCGATGTTGGAGGAGTAGCTCGGCTTCGACACTTCGACTTCGGACTTCCGGTTGGGCGTCTGCAACCAAAGATGCCAGTGCTCTATCCAGACCGTTCCTGTCCAAGTACCATAGACCCTTATGCCATGTGCCAGTGCCCAGTCGTCTCCCTGTTCCCTTCTCCTGAAAAGTTACCTTAGGAATATCAAAGGAAACAATACAGTTTAGATCAAGGATAATGGCGCTAATGGAAATAAGATTGACAGGAAAGGAAGGAGCATGTAAGACATTAGATAGAGTGATGGAAGGAGTGCAATCAACAGTGCCTTTACCCGTAATCGGCCTGTAGGTACCATCAGCAGTCTGAATGCTTTCTGGCGGCGTTAGAGTAGAGTATTCCCGGAACTCTCCTCGGGACCCCGTGACATGACAAGATGCCCCAGAGTCCATAATTCAAGCTGGCTGAGAGACAGATGCAAGAGCAGGCGGAGGTAAACTGGCACTGGTTTGGGAGAAGTAAGTGCAGTAATCTCCTGTAGCGAACGGCGCCCCAGGAATGACCTGTCTTTCACCAGAACCAAGCTTTGAGCCGCGCATCTTCTCGAGAACTTCCCTCTCAAATGGAGTGATGTCCGCCAGCTGATTGTCCCCACCTTCATCCGCCAGATGCGCCTTATTGCCTCCAGAGTAAGTGCCCCTTCCACCACCGTAGCTGCCTCGACCACCTCGTCGTCCACCGCGACCACGACCCCGACCATTCGAGGGAGTCCGTGTCGGTTTTGGGCAAAATCGGATGTAATGTCCTGTGTCACCACAGTTGTGGCAAACGCCTCCCGTAGAAGGAGGCTGTGTGAAAGTGGCAAGAGCAGATGTGTCAACTCCGGCCTGCTCCCCCTGGGAGAGACCCTTGGTAGGCATCAGCTTCAACCGTGCTTCTTCTTGTGCCATGGCAGCTATGGCGTCTTCTAATGTCGGCAGCGTCGGTTGTGAGAGAAGTACATTCCGCCGTTGCTCAAACGCTGGGTTGAGCCCCTTCAAAAACTTCATCATCCGTTGCCGTGAGATATAATCCAGAAATTTCTGGAAATATTTTGCAAAAGTCGGTTCAACCTGAGCATCCTCCATGCCAAGAGGATCATAATGGTCAAGATCAGACCAGTACTTCTTCAACAAGGCAGCGTACTCAGAGATAGTACGATCGTCTTGGAATACCCTATCGAGCTCATCCTGCAGTTGGAAGACTCGCATGGGGTTACCCGAACCGGAGTACATGTCTTTCAACGTCTTCCAGATATCAGCAGCTCCCTCCATTGCTTCAACGTTACCCGACACTTGGTCGGTCAAAGAGGCTGTCAACCAACCAGCCACGACATTGTTGACAATGTCCCATACAGCAAACTCCTTCGAGGAGTGATCGACAGGGGCCTTGGTGGTGCCATCTACATAACCAACCAAGCCACGTCCCTTCAGCGTCCGCATCGCCTGCCGCGACCATTTCAAGTAGTTGGTCGTGCCTTCCAACTTCGTCTCCAGCTTGTCCAACTTCCCCATTTTGTACGGTGACGGATCCACATCAGTATGGGTCACGCGTGGGGTCGCCTCCGGTAATCTCTTGGTCAGGAGATCCTCGACCAGGGCCTTCATTTCTTCTGCTGTCAACTTCTCATAGATGGAGTCCATGACTTCTGCAACTGCAATCAGTGAGGTGTTGTTGTTTCCGGAGTCTTCTTCTTTCGAGTCGTCTTCGTCTAAGTCAGCTACCGGGGGAAAACAACAAAACGAGATCCCTCACTGATATGTCGTAGTTTATACGACCAACTAGAACCGCGTCATGATAACGCGTTCAGACGGCTTAAGGATAACCAACGTAGTTGTGCCTCCTTGCATGAGATAAACCAGAGGTATACCAGCCGTGCAGAAACGATTGTAAAGACAACGTTTCTGAGATACGAAGATCTAAAGAGATTTCGTATTCGTAGCAGAGCTTCTAAAAAGAAGGTACTGATTCTCGAAGGCAACAACAGAGATCTTCTAAAGAGAAGGAAATCTGTTTTTTTCTGTTTTTTTTTTTTTTTTTTAGTTTTTTTTTTCACAAAACAGCAGAAAAACCCTAAAAAGGGCTCCTGTGTAGGGGGGGCGGGCGTTGGGGTTGGCGGCGGGGGAGGGGTAGGGGGGTGGTTGCAGGGAGGGTCGGCGGGGGGGTGGTTGCAGGGGGGTCGGGTCGGCGGGGGGTGGGCGTTGGGGTTGACAGGGGTTGGGTCGGCGGGGGGTGGCTGCAGGGAGGGTCGGCGGGGGGGGGGGGGTGGTTGCAGGGGGGTTGTCGGCGGGGGTCGGCGACAAGGAGCAGAGGCGGGGGGGGGGGGGGTGGGTGCAGAGGTGGTCGGCGGGGGGGTGGTTGCAGGGGGTTTGTCGGCGGGGAGGTGGTCGGCGAGGGGGTGGTTGCAGGGGGGGTCGGCGACAGGGAGCAGGGAGAGGGCAGCGGGGAGGAGAGGCGGGGGCTGTGGTGACGGCTAGGGTTAGCTAGGGTTAGGGTTTGGGAATGGGAGGCGGTGGCGGCTAGCTAGGGTTTCTCCGGAGAGAGAGAGAGAGAGAGGAGAGGGGGGGGGGGGGGGGGCGGCGGCTAGGGTTACCTGGCTCTGATACCAAGTTGAAATGAGTGAAATATCTCAGATAATTTTATTGAGGGCTACTGCCTACTACTTATAGAGGGTCCAACCCCTCTTCATATTACATCTAACCGATGTGGGACTAAAGTCCCTTATTTACTCTCAACAAAAATAGTTTATGATAGCAACATTCAAAAACTGAAAAGTTT
Source organism: Iris pallida (assembly GCA_029216955.1). NCBI lineage: Eukaryota > Viridiplantae > Streptophyta > Magnoliopsida > Asparagales > Iridaceae > Iris > Iris pallida. The sequence continues at coordinate 12,014,003 of JANAVB010001997.1, forward strand.
ATGGTTTTTAAGTGCAAATTTGCTTAAACTAATTTTAAAAGTACAACGACAACAAAGCATTTATGCCAAAAATTTTGGGTCAACTTTTTGAATTATATACTTTCATTTGGCTCTGTCGATTGTCATGTACTCTATAACGCTATAACAAAACCCAATATCGTTCTTTAACACTTCAAACAATGTTCGTCTAGGCCTATCCCTATTACTAGCGGCTCCATTAACTACTATATTATTGCTTCTCCATACCGAAACATCAATTGTTCTGCATTGCATGTGCCCAAACCAGTTAGACATTTTTTTATCATATTGTCCTCAATTTACGTCACCTCAAACTTCTCGCGGATACATTCATTTCTTATCCTATCCGTTTATGTATTGCCACTCATCCATCTTCAAATTCTAACTACATTACTTTCTGGATATGTTGTTTCTTAATTGCCCAAGACTCTAATTCATAAATAATGAGTGATCTTATGATAGTCTTTGTAGTTTTTTTAAAACTTTAGTGGTATTTGCGATCACAAAGTACTCCAGAAATACTCTTCCACTTCAACCATTATGTTTTAATTCTATGCATGATATCCTGCAATCTCTCCATCACGATGAATGAGTGATCCTAAAAATTGATGAATAAAATACAAAATTCTAAACATTAATTATAGAAAGGTTATTATGATAACTTGTAGAAACTAGTAGCATAGAAGAATTGATTGACCGTAGAAAACCTCCAATATCTACTAATTTCTACTATCACTAAGAACAACTAATCCCCTAAGGCCTAAGTTAGAAACCCTGACCAATCATAGCATTTTCCATAAAAGGAAACACAATAGAAAATGAATAGTAATCCTAAAAAGAACAGTAATCTTAAAACTAGGAATTTGAGTCTTAATCCTAATAATTAGAAATATGAATCCTAATCCTAAAATAATCTTAAACCTTTATAGGAATTCCTAGATCAGTATTCGTGCAACATAGGTTGCCAGGAATTGGAAATTGCAATTCCACCGATTATTCCAATTTACTTCTCTTTACAAAAACTACGACCTTAAGTTCTCCTAGAATACATGTGAAAACAAATTCCTGGATTTCTTTCGCCATCATAAAGAAATCTTATGGGGTCCACATAACTATTCGATCACTTAACCTTTCATTTTATCCTAGAAAAATGACCATTATATCAATAATTCTGTTTAATCAAATAATAATATTGTAATTCCTCGAATTCCAATTCTCTGCAGCCAAAAATCGAACTGAACACCAATAATTAGAATCACAATTCCAGGAACACTAACAAAACTCGGTGTCACAACCAAATGGACCATTAGAGAAGTTGTTATTTCCATACATTCACTATTATTGCTGATTGCAGGAATCTGAGAGAGTTGTTCCGGATTGATGCTGCCGATTACATGATGTCCATATGTGGGAATGCTGCACTAAGAGAGCTTTCTTCTCCAGGGAAGAGTGGTAGTGTTTTTTTCCTTTCTCAAGATGATCGTTTCATGATTAAGACCCTCCGCAAATCTGAAGTACAGGTGCTTGCTTTGTTTCTTAGACATCAAGTCTTTTATTACATGGCATTCAAAAGACACACTTTCTCCGGTTTCATTTCATATCATTAGAAATGTTAATATCTCCCGAATCTGGAAATTCTCAACTTATGTAGCAGGGAGCAACTCAATCATGCATAATTATACATAAGATGCATATTGAACTAATGTAGATTTACAAGAAGGTACATGCATAGTCATGCCCTTGTATTTGAATTTTGGAAAGTTGTGTATAGTATGACTTGTTCAAGAAACTGACTGATAATTTTTCATGTTAAGTCTTCTTCCTCCGACATTATAATCTTCTTCCTCTGATATCAAAGCTTCTAAAATCCTTATGCTTACCTTTCTGGTCAAATATAATTGTAGAGTTTTTAAGTGATTAATTATTATTGGAATAGAGACTACATATATATAGGAGAGGCTCGCCTCCTCTCCTATCATTCTAGGCAATGTGGGACTAAAGCCCAATAACACTTAACACATATATCAACACTCCCCCTCAAGATGGACGAAAGATATTCACTAAACCGATCTTGTCACATCCTCTCATCATGCTGATAGAACTAAGCTCCTTTGTTAGTCCGTCTGCTACCTGATCTTTGGTTGGAACGTAGCCCAGTTCTAGTACTCCTTTCTCTAGCTTTTCTTTGATGAAGAATCTGTCAATCTCGATATGCTTGGTCCTGTCATGCTGCACTGGATTGTTGGCAATACTAATAGTTGATTGGTTGTCACACCATAGCTTCATCTTGGCTTCCTGGTCCAGCTTTAGTTCCGTCAGTATATTCTTCAACCACAATAGTTCTGCGACTCCCAAGGTCATAGCTCTATACTTTGCTTCAGCTGTTGATCTGGCCACTACTGACTGCTTCTTACTCCTCCAAGAGACCAAGTTGCCTCCTACAAATATGCAGTAGCCCGATGTGGATCTCCTGTCGTCAGCACAGCTAGCCCAGTCAGAATCACAATATTCCTCTATGCTTACATGATTATTTCTTCTGAAGATCAGTCCCTTCCCGGGGGCTCCCTTCAAGTACCTCAGAATCTGGTGTACTGCGTCCATATGACCCTTCCGGGGGTCATACATGTAGCGGCTCACTACACTGACCGCAAAGCTGATATCAGGTCGAGTGTGGCTCAAGTAGATCAACTTGTCCACCAATCTCTGATATCTATCCCTGTCAACTGGTTCTCCAGCTTCAGCATCCAGTTTAAACTTCTGGTCTATCGGTGTCGTAGCTGGTTTGCATCCCATCATCCCCGTTTTCGTAAGCAGGTCAAGTGCGTACTTCCTTTGAGAAAGAACGATTCCCTCATTATCTCGAGCAATCTCAATCCCAAGGAAGTATCGAAGAGGGCCAAGATCCTTCACCTCGAACTCCTTGCCAAGCTTTCCTTTGAGTTGGACGATCTCCCGCTCATCATCGCCTGTGATAATCATATCATCTACATATACCGCAAGCATGGTGATGTGGCCTCCACTTCGTCTGAAGAAGACAGTGTGATCAACATTGATCTGCTGATATCTCATCCCTATCATTGCTCTCCTGAACCTGTCAAACCATGCTCGAGGAGACTGCTTCAGTCCATAGAGGGACTTCTTCAGTCTGCAGACCTTGCCTTCTGTCTGTTTGGTGCCGAATCCTGGTCGTATCTCCATGTACACCTCCTCCACTAGATTTCCATGAAGAAATGCATTCTTCACATCCAGTTGGTGTAGCTTCCACTCTCCATTGGCTGCCAGGGAGATCAAGGTCCTGACAGTGCTCATCTTCGTCACTGGTGCAAAGGTCTCGTCATAGTCGATGCCGTACGTCTGACTGTATCCTTTTGCCACCAGTCGAGCTTTATAGCGCTCAACTTGTCCATCTGGGTTCTGCTTCACAGTAAAAACCCATTTGCATCTGACTGCTCTTTTTTCTTCTGGCAGTCTCACCAGCTCCCAAGTGTGGTTCTTCTCAAGAGCTCCCAACTCCTCATGTATTGCTGCTTTCCACTTTGGATCGTTCTTGACAACCTGCCAATTGTTAGGTACAGTAATACTATCCAAAGATGCTATAAATGCTCCATGAGAAGAAGAGATATGATCATAAGAAACAAACTTAGCAAGGTCCCAACCATATCTATCCGGAGGATTTCTCACATTATTGTGAGTAGTCCTTCGTGTAGGTAGTGGTATGGGAGAAGTAGGAGGGATGATATCACCTGAGGAGGGTGGTAGTGTAGATGAGGAGGATGGTGGTGTCTCAGGAGTTGGGACAGACGCATGCAAGAGACTTAGCACTGGCACTGTAGGTACTGGTCCTGCAGTTTGCTTCTCTCTCCTGCTGTAGGTAAGTAACTCCCTCTGAGCCGTAGGCCTGATACTTCTTATCTCCTCCCCTGTTCTGCTTCACCTTCATGTTTTTTCTCAACCGTGCCTCTATACCATACTTCTAGATCGGTTACCACCAAGTTCTCTCTCCTCCTCTCGTCTTATACTGGTAGTATTAGGCGTGTTGTGCGACGTTCCCTCCTGGCGGTAATATGGCTCATGCTCTCGGAAGTGGACATCCATACTAATGAACTTCTTCTCTACTGGACTCCAGTACACATATCCCTTCTGAGTCGCTGAGTAGCCCACGAAGATGCATTTGACTGCTCTGGGGTCAAGTTTTCCAACTGATGGTCTGTTGTCTTTCACAAAGTACACACACCCGAACACCTTTAGTGGAAGTATCCCACTATTATTGCCTTGTAATACTTCGCATGGGGACTTCCATCCCAGGACTTTTGAAGGCATCATGTTGATAAGTTGAGTTGCTGTCAATACTGCATGTTCCCATAGATTTTGTGGGACATTCATGTCGATCATCATACTTCTTGCGGTCTCTAGAAGGTATCGGTTCTTCCTTTCTGGTACTCCATTTTGTGCTGGTGTATATACACAACTGGTCTGGTGCTGTATTCCATGTGCTGACATGTACTCTGCAAGTGTCCTGTTGGTATACTCCGTTCCAGTGTCAGACCTCAATACCTTCACTACTGCATTGTATTGAGTCTGGACATGTTTATGGAAGTCCCAAAAGCAAGTAAATATTTTACTCTTATTTTTCATTAAATACAGCCAGGAGACACGAGATGCACAATCAATAAAGGAGACAAAGTACTTATATCCATTCATAGTGTTAGTAGCACATGGACCCCAAACATCAGAATGTACTACCTCAAAAACAAGAGAACTCTTATGACCAGGACCAACATATGAGCTTCTAGTAAGCTTTTCTAACTCGCATGCATCACATACTAATTTCTGTTTATTTGATTTTGCATACATCTCTGGATACAACTTACTTAGAGTATCAAAAGAAGAATGTCCCATCCTCCTATGAAGAAGTATCAAAGTATCTTCAGTCCTCTGCTGCAGCTCTCCCATTCCAGCCTTCTCTGCCATAGATATCAATGCTGAGTCCAGTCCTTCCCGATCTAGGTACCGCAGTCCCTCATGCCAGGTGCCAGTCCCAAGTCTTCGTCCCGTCCCTTTCTCCTGGAAGATCACCTTAGGAATATCAAAAGAAACAATGCATTTTAGTTGGAGAATTATAGAACTAATAGACAAGAGACTGACTAGAAAGGATGGAGCATGTAACACATTGGATAATCTTACTGAACCTGTACAATTAACAGTACCCTTACCGACCACTGGTTGGAAAGTGCCATCTGCAGTCTGAATGGTGTCTGCTGGTGCTAGGTAAGTGTATGAAGAAAACTCACTAGCGTTTCCGGTCACATGTCGAGATGCTCCTGAGTCAATAATCTAGTCTGACGTTTTAAGGAAAGACATAGATGCAAGAGCGAGTGACTCGTCGGTACCTTCTGATGGGTGAGCATACATAGCGGCGTTGCCTCCGAAGAATGGGGTGGATGTCTCCTCTGCTCCGCTCCTCCTGTCTCCTTCGGTCGACGCTCTCTGCTTTCTCTCCAGCAGGTCCAGCAGTGCCTGATCCTCAGTAAAGGTGCCACCAGCTCCTCCATTCCCTTCTGCCACCAGCAAGTTTGTCCAATAGCCTCCTCGGCCGCCTCGTCGGCTTCCTCGACCACGTCCACGTCCAATATATCATCGTCCTCGTCCACCACCTGAGTCTCCCTCCTTAGGTGGTTTGGTACAAGCATATCGATGATGGACCATCTTCCAGCAGTTGTAGCACTGCCGATTGTGTTGCCAGAGCTCTCCCTTGGATCCTGTGTCGCCCGAGTTAGCAGCTGCTAGTGATGACTTTCTTTCGGGGGGGGGGGGAGACAACCTGTCCCTGTCTGTAGTCTGATCCGCGTCTCCTCCTGGATCATGGCTGAGATAGCCTCCTCAAGACTAGGGATCTTTGGTTGGGCGAGTAAGGCTGTCTTCTGTGCAAATGCGACAGTCAGCCCTTTGGGGAATTTCATCGTCCTCTCCTGCAGACACACATGTCTCTCCTTGCACTTCGGGTCCCCGCAGTTTGCCCGTTTCGAGGAGTGATCATAATCCAGCCAGAGACGCTCCAACTCCGTAACGTACTCCTGCACCGTCTTCTTCCCTTGTATGGTGTCATCGATCTCCCCTTTTATCTGGAAGATCCGTAGGTTGTTTCCCAGGCCATCATAGGTTCTCCTCAACTTCTCCCATACGTCTTCACCATCTCAATGCCATCTACTGTGGAAAGGCCATCATAGGTTCTCCTCAACTTCTCCCATACGTCTTTCACCATCTCAATGCCATCTACTGTGAAAGCAATAGACTGGACTAAGGAATTGAGAAGCCAGATGTAAATCACCATATGAGTTGATTTTCACTCGTCGCGTCTTGTCGAGCCCTCTTCCAGCTCTGTCTTCTAGCTCGTCAAGAATCTCTCCAGGTTCTTTCCTACAAGGGTTCTTCTCACCCGTCGTGACTAACTCAGATAGGCGGCTGGTCCATCCAACTTCAGATCGATGGAGGGTAGTTCCAACTTTGGCGGCGCTCGTGTCATGCTATCACTAGCCGACACCTTTATCAACTTCATTAACGTTGCCACATCGTCAGCATCCAGCTTCTTGAGGATCGACTCCATCGATGCTTCTTCTCGATCACGTCACACTTGTTCCACGACTCACGCTTGTTCTCGTCGTCCTCTCCTAAATTCGAATATGTCTGGTTTCATCGGATCTAGGCATCATCGACATCTCTTTGAGAATCTCATATGAGATAAATCTTCAAAAACGATTTTAGGCTTCCCTACACTGTAGGTGCCACAGATGAAATAAATCTCAAGTTTAGGCTTACCTACACCGTAGGTGCCACAGATGAGATAAATCTCAAGTTTAGGCTTACCTACACAGTAGGAGCCCTAAAAGTGGTGTGCACGGAGGCACCAACGGCAACAGCGGCGGCAGCAGCAGCCGCAGCAGCAGCGTCACAGACGCAGCGGCAGCGGCTCAGCGGCGGCTGCAGCGGCAGCGGGAGCGGTGCAGCAGCCGCAGCGGCAGCGTGGTGAGGGGAAAAAGGGAGGGCGAGGTTAGGGGTAGGGTTTGTGTGGAAAAGGTGGCTCTGACGGTATTCTAAGCAAGTTTAGGCTCTGATACCATGTAGAGTTTTTAAGTGATTAATTATTATTGAAATAGAGACTACATATATATAGGAGAGGCTAGCCTCCTCTCCTATCATTCTAGGCAATGTTGGACTAAAGTCCAATAACACTTAACACATATATCAACAATAATCAACTATGCAGACCTGTAGATTGAAAAGGTTCCCCAGAAAGCTCGAGTAAAAATTTACAAGTGGCTTTCAATCTGGAGCCAACACTCTGAGCTGTTTTGGAATCTCTAGCCTAGTATGGAATTTCTGCTAAAACCTAGACAACCAGTAACCGGGGAAACTTACCTTATTATATCCTGATTAAACTATTCTATCCCTGGCCAACACTTTTGTGCTATTCCTAGACAAGAAAGAGTCCAGATGAAGGTTGGATCTGATCATATTTGCTACAAAGGATTCATTCATGTTTGAGGCACACCATAAGCTAAATAACCAAAATAAGTTTATGCCTCTGTGCTGATCAAGTACTGCTATGTCTGTTGGTGATTTTGCCTCTTATATTCGTTCAAGTCAAAGTTAATCTCACATATTTTAATTACCTTAAAATTTGCTCACTTTTATGCAAATATGGTCGACAATGTTTACAGAGTGCTGTGCTTGGTTGAAGTTCTTTCATTTATCCTCTTGCACTTCAGTTCATCTGAATTCTTCTAATCTAGTATTTTGTGTAGGCTATGGCTATCAACATCTTCTTGAAATTTGATCTGATCGATATTTCCATACATGAACTAGTACAGTAACTGACACTGTTTAAATATACAGGTTCTATTGTGCATGCTTCCAAATTATCACCATCATGTGCGCACGTATGAGAATACACTCATAACTAAATTTTTCGGTCTCCACAGAGTGATACCCTCTAGTGGTCAAAAGGTAATAATACCCAGATTGCACTATGGCTTGGTTCTGAAGTGAATTTTGTATCGAGTAAAGGCTCCACTTAATATTCTTTCCACTTGTCTTACATTTGTCTTTTACCTTTATTTTGGAAATTTTATTTGGACTCCTCAAGATAAATATAGGCTCATGTTCCTTCTCTATTGCAGTTCCGATTTGTAGTGATGGGAAACATGTTTTGCACAGAATTGAGGATTCATAGAAGATTTGACTTGAAAGGATCATCCCTGGGCCGTTCTTCAGAAAATGTTGAAATAGATGAAAACACGACCCTTAAAGATTTGGATCTAAACTACTGTTTTTATTTGGAGCCTTCCTGGAGGGATGCTTTATTGAAGTAAGGAATCTTCTTATCTAACTGATTGCATTTGCTTGTTCTTTGTATTAAAAGAAAGTTTGCATGATTGACAAGTCAAACACACTACTAAAATATTTACTTTGTTCGAGTAGTTTAGTATGTGTATGGTTTCTTAGGTACCTTTTTCTGTGCGTCTTTGTAACTTGTGTGTGTCGAAGGTGGGATTTCCATTTTCTTGAAGCTTCATAATAGTTAAGAGTATTTTATCCAAATAAATGCCTCACTGCATCCCTGAAATTCTCCAGTACTTCATCAACGATGAACTAACAATTCCGTGTAGGTCTTGACATATGTATTATTTTTCTAAAAATTAAATCTTATGTATTATTTTTGTTTCCGTTAATTTCAAGGACATGTCCCTTGACAGAGCTGAATGCAAGAAAAAGATCCAAACAGCCGACCCCAGAAAATTAGGTATAAAAGCTTTGTTGTTGTTGTTACACTCCTAGGAAGCTAGCACTGGCTTTCATCTTGGGTAAGATGAGGGTAATCTTTTCAGAGGGTGAGTGAATGGAGACTGGCAAATACATTGCCTAGGAGTGATAGATTGTTGGAGTTTCTGGAACTAGATCAAGCAATCTTGGACTCGGGGAGTTGGCTAATGTTTATAGAAATGGCCCTCTATAGTGGTAGAAAGGATTGATGTAATCATGTAGACAACCTACAAAGTTCGGGACTAAAGGCTTTCTTCTTGTCATGTTATTAGTTAATTTCTGAAATTCATCATGTTATTTCATATCTCATTTTGTTGCATGGTTTGAATATTTGACTTCCTATTTCTTGGGATACTTCATGACTATTACTATATTTTTCCGCAGGCAGATTGAGATTGATAGTAAATTTTTGGAAAAACAGCATATAATGGATTATAGCCTTTTGTTAGGTGTCCATTATCGAGCTCCCCAACATCTGCAAGCAGGTGGATCATTCCATAAAAGTTTGACAGCAGATGGTCTTAGAGTCCTTTCACAGGAAGGTGCTTACTATTCCTTTCTCATCCTTGCATGTTTTGTGCCCACAAGTTATTCTCTCTCCAAATTTAATATTATTTTTTTAGACCCACAATCTAAGTTTTATTGTCTAAGAAAGAGAGTACATGCTTTAAGCCTGGCATTACGTTTTTCTTTATTCATTAACACAAATACCTGTCTGAGGTTCTAAAAATCATTGCATTATGTTTATCTTCTTGTCTGAGGTTCTAAAAATCATTGCATTATGTTTATCTTCTTTCCTTTTCGCCATTTGATACATTGCAAATAAAGTAGGATTTTAAAACCTAAGATACTTGAGGAAGTGTATATGACATGTATCTTTAAGTATCAGACTTTGAGTATTTTATATGAATATGGCACAACAATTGAAATATCAGCAACATATTTGAGAAGGCTTCATTGGTAAAATTGCCTGGACTTTTTAACTAGTCCTCAACCAGGTGTAAGCCTTCTAACTTGTCACGAAGGGATCAATAGGCAAGAGGAACTTGTGAAAAGAGTCGCTATACCTTGAAAGATAATTTTTTTTTTTCTTTTTTTTGTTACAATGGTTATTCTCATGCGACCAAAGAGTAGCCCTCCAAAATTCTTATGAAATAACAAAAAAAAAATCTAGTAGTGGAAGATGATAAAATTTCTATCAAGATTTTTATCATCCCTAAGGCAAAAAAACCATATTGAGACACGATTTCTGAGTAGGTCATATACAAGGTGTTGAGAGTATCTGAAATATCAGCTTTTATTTCTCAGAAAACCATTATAGGGAGAACATTTTAAGCAACTGCCTAAGCCAGCTTGGTATTTTAGTAACACAGTCTGTACTTAGAGATATTAAACTTTTTCCCTTTAACTTTATGCTCTTTGAAATATGTAATACTTCGTTGGAGTCAAATCAATAATTGTTTCATCTAATTGAAATTCAAATAATAAGAGAATGTTTCTTTCTTGACTAAACCAGCTCATTTTACTTGAACATGTTATGCACAACCTTATCGATTATGATTGTGATGGGTTAAAAAGGATAAACATGCCGAGTCATCTGTTCTTGTCTGATACAACACTGACACACCTACACAAGTTGTCTGTGTCCCCGAGTCCATATCATGTTGTGTCATGCAACATAGGTTAAATGAAATTTGTCCACAAAAAAATAAAATAATAATAATAATAAAAATAAAATTCATTAAACACTATGAAGTAATCTATTGCTTTCGTGCCTGTCCGATTACAGATGCCCAAGAGGATGAGATTTCTAACTACCCACAAGGCCTTGTCTTGATTCCTCGGGGAAGTGATGAGAACAGTGTTGTTGTGGGCCCTCATATAAGAGGTAGCCGCTTGAGAGCATCGGCTGCTGGTGATGAGGAAGTGGATCTTCTACTTCCAGGCACAGCCAGGTGAGTTTTCCATACTCTTTCAGTCATTACATCTTGACAATAATCATTGGCTTTCCTTAAAAGAGATCAAACTACTAACATTCTGTTGAGAATCAATAAGGGACTTTTAGTCCCACATCGGAATATGTAGTATGTAGAGGAGCTAGACTCCCTATAAGTAGTGAAGTAGTCCATCAATAAAATCATCCAACCATTATTTTCTACATGGTATCAGAGCCATAACTCTCTCTCTCTCTCCACAAAATTTTTTTTTTTCTCTCTCTCTAGCCGACCCCCCCCCCCCCCCCAGCCGCTCCACCCTAGCCGACCCCCCCCCCCCCCCCACCCGCCCACAGCAGCAACCCGCCACCAGCACCCGCCGCCTCCACCACTCCTGCCGACAACCCCCCCCCCCCCCCCCACCCGCCGCCCACAGCAGCACCCCCTCCCCTAGCCACTCCAACCTAGCCGGCCCCCCCCCACCCGACCCCCCCCACCCGCCCACAACAGCAACCCCCCTGACCAGAACCTCCCCACTCCAACCTAGCCGACCACCCCCCCCCCCCCCCACACGACCCCTACCACCCGCCCACAGCAGCAACCCCCCCCCCCCGACCAGAACCTCCCCACCCGACCCCCCCCGACCAGAACCTCCCCACCTGACCCCCCCCTGCAGAACCCCCCCGACCCCCCCCGACCCCCCCTCCCGCAGCCCCCTGCCGACCCCTCTCTCCCGCGGCCGCCCCATCAAACCCTAACCCAAACCCTAGCTTTTTGCCATGGAAACCCTAACCCTAGACCTAGCAGCCCCATCAAACCCTAACCCTAGCTTTTAACCAAAAAAAAAAACGGCGTATTTCGAATAGAGACGGCTGTCAAATCTTTATTTGTACCAACTCTGTTCCGTGCTTACGCCGTTTGGAACTAACAAATGTTTTATTGTTATTCCTTCTTCACATCGGAATCTATGTAGAGACTGATCATGTCTTCTCTGGTGTCCTGACGTGTTCACTTTACATGCGCGCGCCGGTGCTGGCCAAGTTAGTAGCGTATTAGTAAAGTCTCTGGCGTTGAAGAGGACGACGTCGACGACGAAGACGACGACGTTGGGTCAGTTGCAGCCTCCGACGACGACGAAGAAGACGACGAATTGAGTTCACAGTTGAAGACGCCATGGATTCGATCAGTGGCAAGCTGACGGCCGATGAGATGAAGGCCTTGGTTGATGATATCTTATCCAAGAGATTAGCCGAGGTCACCACACGTGTGATCCATACTGATGTGGATCCGTCGCCTTACAAAATGGGGAAGCTGGAGAAACTGGAGACGAAGTTGGAAGGAACTTCCAACTACTTGAAGTGGTCGCGACAGGCGATGCAGACACTGAAGGGACGTGGCTTGCTTGGCTATGTCACTGGCCAAGCCAAGGCGCCAGCCGATCACTCCACCAAGGAGTTTGCTGTGTGGGAGATTGTCAACAACGTCGTGGCTGGGTGGTTGACTGCCTCTTTAACCGACCAGGTGTCGGGCAATGTCGAGGCTATGGAGGCTGCTGCTGATATATGGCAGACTCTTAAAGATATGTACTCCGGCTCCGGCAACCCTATGCGAGTCTTTCAACTGCAAGATGAACTCGATAGGGTGGCCCAAGAAGACCGTACTATCTCTGAGTACGCGGCCCTGTTGAAGAAGTATTGGTCTGATCTGGATCATTATGATCCTCTTGGGATGGAAGATGCACAAGTCGAACCAGCCTTCGCAAAGTACTTTCAGACGTTCCTGGCTTATATTTCCCGGCAGCGTATGATGAAATTCCTGAAGGGACTACACCCTGTATTTGAACAGCGACGGAATATCCTCCTTTTCCAACCCACGCTCCCGACCTTGGAAGAAGCTATAGCTGTTATGACACAGGAAGAAGCTCGACTGAAGTTGATGCCCAACAAGGGCTCCTCCCGGGAGGAGCCAGCCGCGGTTGAAAAGTCTGTCCTTGCTGCCTTCAATCAACCTCCATCTATGGGTGGTGTTTGTCACAATTGTGGTGACTCCGGACATTACATCCGATTTTGTCCAAAACCCTTGCACAATCAGTCTACTGATCGAGGACGGGGTCGTGGAGGCCGACGTGGTGGTAGAGGAGGATATGCTGGTCGAAGGGGCGGCCACAAAGCAAATCTGGCAGAAGAAGGGGGAGAGCATCACCTGGCTGAAATAACCCCGCTTGAGCGGGAGTTCCTTGAGAGGTTGCGTGGCACGAAGCTGGGTTCGGCCGACAGTCCTGGGGCGTCTTCCACCTCGGGAGATCACTTCACTTGCTTTTTCCAAACCAGCACCGATGATTCTGCACGTGCTCTTGCATCTATCCTTCAGCCAGGATGGATTATGGACTCTGGGGCATCTCGCCATGTCACGGGGTCCCGTGGTGCGTTTCGGAAATATACTCTCCTACCATTGCCGGAGAGTATTCAGACCACTGATGGTACATCCAGCCCTGTAATGGGTAAAGGCACTGTCGCATGCATCCCTTCCATCACTCTAACCAATGTCCTTCATGCTCCATCTTTTCCTGTCAATCTTCTATCCATTAGTGCCATTATACTTGATCTTAACTGTACTGTTTCCTTTGACATTCCTCAGGTGACTTTTCAGGAGAAAGGGACAGGACGACGACTTGGGACTGGCACATGGCATAAGGGGCTGTGGTATTTAGACAGGACTGGACTGGACAAAGCATTGGCATCCTTGGTAGCAGACGCACCACCAGAAGCTTCCTGTCGCAGTGTTGAAGCCGACTTGCTACTCCACCACCAGCGTGTCGGTCATTCCTCTTTTTCGGTTATTGGTCGAATGTATCCGTCCTTATATCAAAGGGCTAATAAAGAGAAGTTATTTTGTAATGCTTGTGCTTTGGGAAAACATACCAGAAGCTCGTATGTGAGCACAGGGAATAGGAGTTCAGCTGCTTTTGACATGATACATTCAGACGTATGGGGCCCTTGTCCTACAACCAGGATTAACGGCTTTCGATGGTTCGTCACCTTTATTGATTGTTATACCCGTGTGACATGAGTCTACCTTCTGAAGAATAAAAGTGACGTCCTTGAGGCCTTTCAGGACTTTCATCGACGAGTGAAAACACAATATGGCGCTAAAATTAAGTGTTTCCGATCCGACAATGGGACGGAGTATACGAATAAGCGGGTTGCTGAATATTTTTCAACTCATGGAATACTTCATCAAACTTCATGTGCTTATACTCCGGCTCAAAATGGTGTGGCGGAACGAAAGAACAGACACTTGCTGGAAGTTGCACGGACGATGATGCTGGCTATGAATGTCCCGAAGCACTTATGGGGGCAGGCTATATTGACGGCCTCTTATCTCATCAACAGAATGCCATCTCAGGTATTGGACTGGAAGACACCATTGGAGATGCTTACTGGAGCTAATACATACACTGTTTCACCAAAAGTTTTTGGATGTGTATGCTTTGTCCAGGATAATCGGCCAGGCGTTGGCAAACTGGATCCTCGGGCAGTTAAATGTGTCTTTGTCGGTTACACGGCGACTCAGAAGGGTTATGCCTGTTGGAGTCCAGTCGAGCGGAAGATGTTTGTCAGCATGGACGTTACTTTCAGAGAACTCGAACCATACTATGGTTCGGATGAAGGTTCCGCATTTGGTGACACACCTAACACAGATGGTGTTCGATGTGAGGGGGAGATAATAAGCCCAAATGTGGTCGTCGGATCGGTTCCGTGTCCAGTTGTAGACAACTGGACGAAAGGGGGAGAGCACAGTGACTCAGATACAGAAAATGAAGAAGAAGATCCATATGTTATGCAAGGGGAGCAGCAGACAAGGGAAAATGAGCTCCAAGTCTACAAAAGAAGACAACAGAAGTCCAGTACTGTGCCTATGCCATGCCCTGTGCCTACTGTACCAAGTTCCTTGTCTACTCCTGCTCCAACTCCTGAAGATGTTGCCCCCGCACTGAATCACTCTGATTCTGATGCGGATCTCTCCGACTCAGATGGTACGATCTCTACACCACCTATTGCTCCCTTAAGGAGATCTTCTCGCATCAATGCGGGTAAGGCTCCTGCTCGTTTGATGATTACGAACATGACATTGCCAACTTCTTGTCTTAGTCTAACATTTCTTCGAATTATCGAGCCTTCATTGCATCGTTAGACTCTACTTCGTTGCCCAAGTGTTGGCAGGAAGCAAAGAAAGATCCAAGGTGGAAAGCTGCAATGATGGAAGAACTTGGAGCACTGGAGAAAAATAAGACATGGGAGCTGGTTCCATTACCCAAAGGGAAGAAAGCTGTGGGATGCAAATGAGTGTACACAGTGAAAGAGACGCCAGAAGGAAAAGTAGAGCGGTACAAGGCGAGGTTGGTTGCAAAAGGATTCACATAGTCATATGGGATAGACTATGATGAGACTTTTGCCCCAGTAGCAAAAATGAGCACCGTAAGAACTCTGGTCTCCATTGCAGCGAACTATGGGTGGAAGCTGTACCAGTTGGATGTGAAGAATGCCTTTCTTCATGGGGACCTGCAAGAAGTATACATGGAGCTCCCGCCTGGGTGCTATGCGACGGAATCAAACGGAGGGACGTCGCAAGGAAAGGTGTGTAAACTGAAGAAGTCACTATACGGGCTCAAGCAATCCCCTCGAGCCTGGTTTGACAGATTCAGAAAGGCTGTTACAGGCATGGGATACCGTCAAACAAATGCAGATCATACGGTCTTCCTTCAGCATGCAAGAGGCCACATCACTATACTTGCTGTATATGTGGATGATATAGTGATCACAGGTGATGATGAAGTCGAGATCACTAAACTGAAGTCAAAACTCGCAAAGGAGTTTGAAGTGAAAAATTTAGGAGCGATGAGGTACTTTCTAGGTATCGAGGTGTGTGAAGGCGAACAAGGAATTGTTCTCTCACAGAGAAATACACACTAGATCTGCTGAAGGAGACAGGGATGCTGGGATGCAAAGCAGCGGTCACTCCAATTGACCAGAAGTGCAAGTTGGGAGCAGAAGCAGGAGAGCCCGTTGATCGTGAAAGATATCAACGACTTGTAGGGAGATTGATTTATCTGGGACACACTCGTCCTGATATCTCATTTGCGGTGAGTGTAGTGAGTCGCTACATGCATGATCCAAGAAAGGGTCATATGGAAGCAGTATTTCAGATCTTGAGGTATCTGAAAGGAACGCCGGGAAAGGGGCTATGGTTCAAGAAGAATGGACGCATAGAAGTTGAGGGATACTGTGATGCAGACTAGGCGAGTTGCATAGACGACAGAAGGTCTACCACGGGATACTGTGTTTTTGTAGGAGGAAATCTGGTCTCATGGAGAAGTAAGAAACAGTCTGTGGTAGCACGGTCGACAGCTGAAGCAGAATACAGAGCAATGGCTCTGGGAGTGTCAGAGTTGCTATGGGTGAAAGCATTGCTGACAGAGTTGAAGCTGGATAAGGGAGCACCATTGCGTCTTCTGAGCGATAGTCAAGCTGCAATAAGTATAGCTAACAATCCAGTTCAGCACGACAGAACGAAGCACATCGAGATTGATCGATTCTTCATCAAGGAGAAGCTGGAACAAGGAATACTGAAGATTGACCATGTCCGCTCAGAAGAACAAGTTGCAGACTGTCTGACTAAGGGTCTTAGTTCATTAAGTCTGTCGAAGCTATGTAACAAGATGGGGATGATCAATATCTATCGCCCATCTTGAGGGGGAGTGTTGAGAATCAATAAGGGACTTTTAGTCCCACATCGGAATATGTAGTATGTAGAGGAGCTAGACTCCCTATAAGTAGTGAAGTAGTCCATCAATAAAACCATCCAACCATTATTTTCTACACATTCCCTTCTGCGTAAGGATTCCCTGGAATTTTCTTTAAAAAGGCCCATTCATAGATTTGGAAAAACATAATGTATCATATCATTTGATTACTCAGAGTAATCTTTTGTGGTTATTTTCTTAACTTTGTAGATATAAATTATGTAGTATATGACCAAATATATAGTCGTTTCCTGTTCACTGAAGTAAAATCAAGCCACTCATCTCTTTTTCATTCTCACATGCATTCTGATTGAATTCTTTTCTGAAACAATGGCAAACGTTCTGCATCTTTTCCATATTTCGGTATTTGGCCACCCGTCGAATCTTATTCTTCTGGATATTGTTTGCCAGGCTTCAAATCCAACTTGGAGTTAACATGCCAGCAAGGGCAGAGCACATTCCGACAAACGATGGAACCCAGATGTTCCACGAGGTGTACGATGTGGTGCTCTACCTGGGAATCATCGACATATTGCAGGACTACAACATGAGCAAAAGAATCGAGCACGCCTACAAATCTCTCCAGTTCGACTCCCTCTCCATCTCCGTAGTGGATCCCCAGTTCTACTCGAAGCGCTTCTTGGACTTCATCCAGACAGTTTTTCCTGTAAATCCTTAGAGCAAGCTCAGATCCGAACCATTGCTATCCATAGAAAGTCAGGTTTTAGGAAATACCATTGTTGTAACATCTTGAATTGGAAACTGAATGTTTTTATCTGTACACTAGATTTCTTTGATGCCAGTTAATTTGTTTTCCAGCAAGTAAACCAGTAATGCATAGTTGTGTGATCAGAATGAAGTCCGGTTAATGCCTAAGTTCAAAGCATGATTCAGAAAGTCTGAGAAAATTCTGTTACAGAACTTAGCGTGGAGGCAGAGTAAGGGTCTGCTTGGCAATTGTAGGGACAGCGGTTATGAGGTGTTTTTAGAGTACCGGTTATGAGCGGCTTGGTAATTCACTAAGCGGTTCTGAGATTGTTTTTTTACACAAATAAAGTTAAATAGGGAAGGGTATTAGTAGTTATAATTATATATTTTTGGTGAGGATATAAATGAAATAAAATAATAAAATTTCTCAAAATCCACCAATTTGGCGTGTTTATAAAGCCACCCAAATTTATATTACACCGTTTGGGGAGTTTTTTAAGATGACTAAAACCGGTGCCTATCCAGAACCGGTAAGCAGACCCTAATTTGCAGAGGGGTGGAAATTCTTTTTTGAGTTGACTAAAACCGGTGTCTATCCAGAACCGGTAAGCAGACACTAGTGTGCAGTTTGACGTGAATGATAGAAGAATATTTGATTGTAGGGAAGAATATCCATCAACAATGCACAAATTTTCAAAACACAATGACGGAAGCAATAACTTCTAAAATGCAATCTTCCACATGCTTTGAAAACGGTTCCAGTATTGAACTAGTTTTTCAATTGTATTTAAACTAAAAATATGGTATTATCTAAACATATATTTAAAGTTCTACAAATGACAAAAATTTAATAAAAGATATTCAAATCATATTTAAAATATATTAATTTAATTTAAATTTTATGCAATTTTTAATAATATCAGAAAAAAAGTTTAATACATATATATATGTTTATATTTTCAATAAACGATTTGGGGAAGATGGTTAGTTTCGTCAAGTTGAGGGTATCAAGTTAAATTTTTTGAATAGTTGAAGGTATCGAGTTATAATCTAGCCTAAAAAATATATATAGAAGTAGTATGTGTCCAAGCAACCACTAATTAGTCAGTCTAATTTAAATTTAAATTGACAAAATTATATAGGCACTCCACATTTTACTTCAGGACAGTCCAACTTAGTGTAAATTTTACTCAGGACAACCCAAATTTTACTTTGGGCTGCTCAACCTCCCTTTAAGACTGTCAATCAAATCCAAACTAACCAATCCTTTAGGATTGCCTAACATAAAGTAGGACTGTCAGTCATACTTTATGTTAGGACTGCCAACTTTGTTGGCAGTCCAAATCGTTGGCAGTCTAAATCATCGAAATATGTGGACTGTTCTCAAGTAAAATTTTAGAATGATAAATTTGTAAATAAATTGAAAAAATTTGTACTGTCCGAGTCGAGGTGATAATAGAATTTGCCAAAATTTCAAAGAAATCCCAGCTTATAAAAATCCCACTTTTTTCTTTTAATTTATAATATTCAAAATTCAAACAGGAACAGAAAAGAAACTAACTCCTTTCCTTACAAACACACACGGGTCATCCCTTTCTCTCTCTCTCTCTCGGGTTTGGAGAATTTAGCCATTTCCCCCCAAATTTGAGGTCAATTTCTTCCTCTAATCTATCTGTTCCTCCTCCATTGCAGAGTGGTCGATCAATAACGGAAATGGGTCAGATCCAGTACTCCGAGAAGTACTTCGACGACGTTTACGAGTACAGGTCTTGTTCTTTCTTTCTTTCTTATGGAGAAACCCTAACCCTAATATTCTGAAATGTGGAAAAAATGGTTCTTTTTTTGTGATTTTTGGAGGGTTTTGTAGGCATGTGGTTCTTCCTCCTGAAGTGGCCAAGATGCTCCCGAAGAACCGACTCCTCTCCGAGGTGATTTCGCTTACTCTAGGGAAGAACAATAGTAATTTATTATTATTATTATTATTTTGAAATTTTAGATGGAATCCCTCTATTCTAGGGGTTAGTTTTTTGGGAATCTAGGAAGCATACATTCCTAAAATTGAGGCCGTGTTGTGTCGGACTGGACACATTGAACTCAATCTGAGTACTCCAAACTATACTAGGACACCAAGGTAGGTGCCATGTTTGTATCATTGTGTATCTGATGTGTCATGTCATATTTGTGTCTATGCAACATAGATTGGAATAAATGGGAAATTAATTTTGTCATTTAGGATCTCCCTAACAATATTGGAGTAATATCGATTTGATTCTTAATTCTCTGTTCATTCTGGATTACTATATTGAATTATGTGTTTTTCTTTGTTTTTTTTTTTATCTCTACAAAGTCATCATCTAAGTTGCATGGAAACAAAATAATGCATGGTACAATGAGGGTAGGAAAAGCCAGACTTTGTTGGTTTTGTTGCTTTTTTGGGAGCAACTTGTTGCTAATGAGATTCAATGTTGATTTTCTAAGAATGTTGGATATTATTCCTAAAATTGCAAAGAAGAAAAAACCACAAAAAGTAGAAATAAAGAACGTAGAATAATGAGAATTCAAGGCACGTTACATATGCCTTATAATAGGTTTTGCCCCCATGAACAATGCAGCAAGGAAGATGACGAGCTACATCCGAAATAGAACAAATCCAATATTGATAGATGTCACCGTGCACCCGGTGGCGAATCGAAGACCGATCAACACGCCCTTGCTTGATGGAGAAGATGGACGAAGAAGAAGTTTTTGGTTATGGAGGGTTTCTGAGTTTTGTGTTCTTTCTGAGATTTTTTTTGAGTCGGAAGATGAAAAAATAGAAACATGTTTTGTAACCCGGATCCTTTGGAACGTTTCCAGGATAACCATGTGAGATTTGTGGTAATGGAAGACCAACAATCGTAACTCAAACAAAATAAATAAAAAATAAAAAGGAGATAGAAGATTATTGTTTTACCACTGGCCTGGTGGCCTGGTCTATGGCGCGCAAGCGTGCAAAGTGCTAAGTGCGCGTCTAATGAATGAACATTAAATGCGCACCCGTTTGTGGGTCGAACGAGGTACATGGGCTTCAACCCGTCACCCACAAAACTCACTTATCCAATAAAGTGAGTTTAGTACTTAAATCAAAGGAGAATGCTCTTTCCTATTCGATGTGGGACTAAAATTCAAGGAGAATGCTATCGAATGGGTTGCATGGCTCTGTTTTAGTGTGCCCTAGCTTATTGTTAGAATGGAATCATAGGATTAATTGAGTAAAATGCAATGTTGATTGATGGTATGGCCTATGTTATCATCCCTCTAATTGTAGTTGTTGTCGGATTTTGAGTTTTGGAATACAGTCATAAACTTGATGAAGTATTTATTATTTATGCTATAATTACTATTTGATTTAGGCTTTAATTGCACTTTGCTACCCTCAACTATTACCATTTTTCAACTTTGTACCCTAAACTATTTTTTGTAACAATTTGGTACCCAGATGTTATTTTGGACTAAAATGCCCCTACCCCTACCCCTACCCCTAACCCTCCCCCCCTGCACGCTCCAGCCGCCCCCCCTGCTCACTCCGGCCCCCTCCCCCCCCCCCCCCGCTAGCTCCGCCCCCCCCCCCCCCCCCCGGCCCCCCACCCCCCCTGCTCACTCCGCCCGCCCGCCCGCCCCCGCCTCTCCCCTAGGCCGCGGCAGCACGGGAGGAGGGGGGCTGGGGAGGGAGGCGGGGCAGGGGGTGGCCGAAGGTAGCAGGGGGGGGGTAGGGGCGGGGGGGTGGAGCTAGCAGGGGGGGTGGGGCGGCCAGAGCTAGCAGGGGGGGTGGCCGGAGTGGGGAAGGGGGTGGAGGGAAGGAAGAGGGAAGGGCATTTTCGGAATTTTTGAAAAATTAGGTATCAAGTTGAAAAAAAATAATAGTTGAGGTACCAATTTGTTACGAAAAAAAGTTTATGGTATCAAGTTGAAAATGCGGAATAGTTGAGGGTAGCAAAGTGCAATTAAGCCTTTGATTTATATTCTTTGGATCTAAGGGGAAATACTGAGTTAAATAGAGGTGAATCTATGTTAAGTTTATTGGTGTATTTTCTTGAATTTTTTGTATGATGGAATCCTCGGTTCTATGGTTTTCTTGGTATAAGTGGGATACTTCGGTAGCTTTAGGATTTCCCTATTGATTTGATTCTTTGTTCATTCCTGATGACTATTTTGAATGATGAGTTCTTTTGTTCTAGGGAAGAAGTAATGGATTTTTTTTTTTTTTAATTGCTCTCTACAAAGTACTGAAGTAGTCATAAAAAATACTAAGATGCTTCCAAGATTTGTCATCTATGTTGCACAGACATAAATATGATGTGATACGAGAGTACAACCACATAGGGTTCACATAATACATATTTTGATGTGTATTACTGTATTTTAAGGATCTTAGCCGTGTCTAAGAGTTTGCGACACGATAATGTTTTTTAGGGCATCTTAGGGGCTGGTTGGTGTTTAGAACTTGTAGAAAGTCTAGAAACACAAATAACTTGGAAAATTGAAGGAATTTAGAGTGATCCCATTTTACAAATCCTTTGAGTTCTTGTTCCCTAAATTATGATATGACGTTTGGTTTTTTTTTTATTATTATTTTTTTTTTTTCATTTCTTTACAGATTTTTATTTGTTTTGATTAGTTGCTATATTTAAATAGGGAGTATAATTGTCATTTGCTATACTTGAACTAACCATTTTAATCACAAGTGGACGGCAGAAAAATGACACCAGGGGGGAACACTGCAAATAATTTAACCCTATGGGGGAACCTGTAAAGATGGCGGGGGGTTCGTGTAATTTATCCTTTCTTTAAATAGTATAGAATAACATAGTTATGGACCTTAAATATATGGTGGAGCGCACATGTCCATTTACATACTACTGTTTTTTTTTAGACGCATTTAAATACTATGCTTGTTAGTTGTAAATCATTTGGTGGAGCCCATATTTATAGAAATCAAGTTTTCACCTTGTTCTTTGGTCAGGATCTATGTTGTTAATTCATATGATACACGATTCAAATCATAAAATACGGATACGATATACAAGATTTTCGATATGAATCATGTATGTGTATCGGATGGGACAAAAAAAAATTGTGCAATCATTTTTGTATCGTCCGATATCACACCGATATGATACATTTTCTGTTTTTATTTCAATTTTCTTTGACCTTTTTTAATTTTCTTTGTCTATTTATTTAGCTTTTTCTTCTCCTTTTGGGTGTTTCTTTCACACAACTGTTTCTATTAATTACATAATGACATTGAATGGATAATCTATGGATGTTGAGAACTTATGACGGTTGTCTAACTTTTGCTTTAGTTTCACTTTTAGTTGTCAACTTTACAATGGTTGTTTATTGTCACTTGTAGATGCTTGATGATCTCTTTTTTTGTTGCTTAGTATGTTCAATTTATCCTTATATATTATGTTAATTTTCCAATGTATTCGTCTATGGATTATGTATCTTACGATACTTGATACGATATGATATGTGGTACAATAATCAAGCAAATTGATACAAGATATGTACATGATACGTATCGGGATATGACAACATAAGCAGGATATTGAGGGGTAAATTTTTCGAGCTGGCCAGGGGACCAGTACCTGGACATGTGTAGTTCCTGTCGGGCAATTTTTTTGGTTCCCTGAACCAAACACTAGGGCCTCGTTTGGTTCGCGGAATGGAAGGGAAAGGAAATCAATTCCTTGGCATTTCCTTTCCTTTGGGAAATTATAATTTCCATTGATTTTCCTTTCCGATGTTTGAAAGTGCCAAGGAATTTGGAAAGGAAAGTGAATACTTCAATTTGGAAAAGTGATTCCTTGCTTGGATGGATGGAATCACTTCCCCCCTAATTTCCCTTCCATTGGGAATCACTTTCCTTTCCTCCTCAATTCCCTTGGCACCCAAACATAGGAAAGTAATCACTTTCCTTTCCTAACCCGGTGATTCTGCGAACCAAACGAGGCCTAGAAGTAGGCCAGTTCCCTTAGGTTCCAAGTAGGTTCCTGTTACCAAACAGGCCCTTGTTATTTGACTGGAATTATAGGATTGATTGAGTAAATTAGAGAAATACAATATTAATTGATGTTTTTCCCAATGATATTATCCCTTTATTGTAGATGTTCTTGGATTCTAAGTTCTTGAATTTTGAGTCAGACTTGATAAAGTATTTATGTTTGTTATAATTTCTTTTTGATCTATATCCCTTGGGGACCAAAGGGGGATGATGAGTTAACTAGAGGAGCATCTATGTTAAATTTGTTCTTTAGGAATGGTTTCTCTATGGAATATCATCTATAATAGCTGTTTTAGCGATTGACAAACATTTCGGTTTCTTTCCATGCAGAATGAGTGGCGTGCAATTGGGGTTCAGCAGAGCAGGGGGTGGGTTCACTATGCGATCCACCGCCCGGAGCCGCACATCATGCTCTTCAGGAGGCCCCTCAACTACCAGCAGCAGCAGGAGCAGGCTTCTGCCACTCAGTTGCTTGTGCAATGAAATACACTAACCATCTCAGATATGGCTGTCTTTGCCGGAACTGCTGTGGAGCTTTGTCTGTCTTGTGTCCTGTTGAAATCTGGATGTTGTTGAACTATCATCTCAATATGTAGTTTGGTGCTGAATCTTCTTGTGGATGGATGTTGAAATTGATTTAGGAACTGCTGTGGAGCTTTGTCTGTCTTCTGCCACTCAGATATGGCTGTCTTTGCCGGAACTGCTGTGGAGCTTTGTATGTCTTGTGTCCTGTTGAAATCTGGATGTTGTTGAACTATCATCTCAATATGTAGTTTGGTGCTGAATCTTGTTGTGGATGGATGTTGAAATTGATTTAGGAGTCATTACAATATTATAAATACTTTCTCCTTTGTTGCAATGTTTTCTAATGGTTTAATTGCTTGATCTTGCTGAAAATTGTGTGATATTATGTCTCTGATTGCAGTCAAATATTTATTAATCAGTGACCTTCTGATCTTGGGCTAAAGCTTGCCTATTGGAAATGGCATAGCAGTACTCTTTGTTGTACGGTTATTGGGATTTAAATACTCTGGGACATGGATTAGATGCTTGAAGTATGTGAACGCTTCAGTCGACTTTTTCTTGATCATTTGTGTAAGTTATGATGGTTTGATTACATGTTTAGATCTGGAGCTTGATACTTAGTAAGGCTGTTCTAGTTAGTAGGCAACTAGGGCTTCAATGTGTCAGGTTCGGGTTGAATTTATGCAATATCCAAACTTGAACCCTATAAGCTAATTGGGTTCAGATTATGGTTTGGGTCATATTATTTTTCTTCTATATCGGATCACATCACTGGTTTAATGGACAATGCAAGAATTTAATTTGGACACTGATAGCTGCATAGTTCAAATGTTCAGTGAGCTAATTTATCTATTGCTGATGTTTTGAGCTTTTGATAAATGTCAATACTATGTATGGGAATGTAGAAATTCACTCGTACTCATCTTTTGATTTGGAAGTAGAGAGAATGCGTATGGTTTGATTCAACGTTCTTAATGGTGCTGACTAGGCGTCCAAAAGGCATGTTTCACCGTCTAATCCAAAGTCAAGTGAGGTATATTCTCCAGACGACGTTTAGGCAAGAAAGGGGCCAAAAACGCGATTAGGTGAATGAGTAATTATGAGCCTAGGTGCACGTCTAGGTGTGTTCGGCGTTTTATAACTTTTATGGTCTCACTTGATTTTATTGGTTTTTAAAGTTGTAGGTTTAAAATTTAAAGGTCCAAATAGAGTTTTTTTTATAAGTTCTAACACTATAACTTACTAACTAAATAGACATAAATCACAAAAAAGAAAGAAAAAAAAGAGAATGAGCAGGATGTAGATTTTATTTTCGATGATGATATTGATGATAATGTTCAGAATGTTATCTTAGACTTAGATGATGAAGATGAATGATGGAAGATGAGTAGGAAGAAGGAAGATACATTAAGTCATTTAGGAATGTAGAACATTGACTCGTTGACTATCTTATGTTGATTTTTTAATTGAACAGTTTGTCTTCTATTATAATGACTTATATATGTGTAATGTTATTGTTTTAAATTTAATGTTGTGATTCGGAAAAAAAAATAATGTTGTGATTCATAAACTATTTTGTAATTTTGTTAAGTTGCTTTATTGTTTTCTATTAGTAATTTGCTATAATTTTGCCTTTTTTTAGTTTATTGTAAAAAAAACCCCAAGCTTAATGAAATCTCATGAATTTATGACGTATTTGGATAAGGTGTTATGAAAAGAGAATTTTAAAAGCTTCCTAGGTGGCGCTTTTCTTCTACGTGCGAGGCTAGGGGCACATGGGCGTTCACAGGCGGCGAGGCGAGGCAAGACAGCTTGCCTAGGGGTTTTTAAAACACTAGTTACCCCACGTGATGAGGCGAGACATCTCGCCTAGAAATTTTTAAAACCCTAATTATCCCACGCGATGCTAGTCTAGAGTTTTTAAAACATTACTTTAAATGATTAAACAAAACTTACAATATAGAGTTGCTAGGAAGATAATTTAGTGGGCTTTAAACAAGTTCTTATTAGTTATACTGAATTTTCTTTTTTCTTTTTAACTTCCATATAATTGAAAGGAATAATTCACTTTCCCGAGGGATCGAACCACTCAGTTAGGTGCTGACCGCCGAACCAGGAGGCTTTGACTCCTTTCTAAATGAGTAATAGGCTCGCTTCTTTCCATCTTTTGTTTGAAAATATGAGAAGAAATACAATTGAGGCTACTCAATGTTTCAGACTGAGCAAGAATTTCGGGCTCTGGCCTATATATGCCTGATTGTCATCTAGCTAGAAATTTGTTTCGTCGTCGATCAGTTAACTGTCCAATAAAGGAAGGTCCGACTTGATGATTCCCTGCTCCAGTTCGAGAAAAAGAACGAAAAAGAAAAAAGCATATAGCAACAAGTAAGCAAAGATTTCGGAGGAACCGGCTCTAAGAGAAATGAATGACGGAAGGATCCGATTCCAAGTGAGGCGGGGGGGGGGGGGGGGGGGGGGGGGGGGGAGGGGGGGGAATAAAAGGTACTCCATATGTAAAGACAAATCAAGATCAAACGAGAACGAATATGTAAAGACAAATCAAGATCAAACGAGAACGAATAGCTATAGCAGCTAGGTACTCCGAACCGTTTCTTATAATATGCTTCAATTTATCCACTAGCATAAGCTTCGAGAGTTAAAATATTAATTATATAATTTCATCAATGTTAATTTGGGACAGAGAGCCACTTACACCAAAACTCTATAACTTGTAAAGAGGGTTGAGGTTTGAATATATACATCATTCCTACTTGTGGAAACTAAACTCATTTTCTGAACATAATCTATTCTACTATATAATGCCAAAAGTTAGGTTTTATTGTAGAACTTTTTTTTCTTCCAAAAATGCTCTTGTATGTCTATTCCAATAAAAAAAAAATATTCTATCAGGGGTAGTTAGGTACTTACAATATCTAGCTTTTTAGTATTTTAATATATTAGTTATCTTTTGCTCTTTTTAAGTATATACAAAGTTAATTAAAAGACAACTTTGAGTATCTTTTGCTCTTTTCAAATACATACAAATTAAGTTAATTAGAAGACAATTAAATTACAAATTAAGTTAATTAGAAGACAATTAAATTACGTGCAACGCGCATGTATGCTGTTGTTAATTAATTGCACAATACATAGTTGTCTTATATTATTTTAGCCCTTTCAAGGTTCATTTCATGAAGGTTAGTGAGTTGGACTTTCCGCCCTGAAACAAGAAAAAGGAGGGAAAAAAAAAAACAAAGGAATGAATCTTGACACAGTCCTCTTGATCTCTTCCATGTAGATATATGCATCTAGTTCTCCTACCATGAAATATATCTATAAAAGCCATCAAAAAGTTGTACTTAAACCCATCTCCTTCCTCTCGGTCTCCGTTGGGTGTTTGTGCATTGACAGACAGTATGGTGAGCTCAAAGAAAATGATCCTCCTCCTCCTCTCTATGTTGCTTCTCATATCCTATGGTTCTTTCTCAACTTAATTAACCTTCTTCTCAATATATATATATACTTCGTACTTGAACTTTTTTTTTAACATGTTCAAGATGCGTTATGTCTCCACATGCTAACTATATTCGATATATTGGCCTTGTTTTTTGTTTGAAGAGGATTTGGGAGTAATTAGTAGAGTCGGGGCGCAATGTTCCAGAGTGAGCAAGAACTTCGGAGCTCCTGTGTGTATCTTCGGCTCCGGGTGCTCCGGCATATGCCAAAGAGACGACGGCTGCAACTCCGGCAAGTGTAGCAGTGGCGACTGCGTATGTGATTGCCCGTGTAAGTAGTTTAGGTTTCCTCGTGCGGGCACGACGAGGAGATGTTGCTTCGTGTTTGTGTCGTGTGATGATAGTTATAAAAAAAATGTGTCCTAATTGTTGTTGGCAATACTATTTCTTCACCTTGAATTTGTCATTTATGTACTCCGCAACAAAGTTAATGAATAAAAAGAAAGAAGAATACTATTTTTTTTTTTACCTCCAAGATATTCTTCCAAACTATTCTGTCTTATGTGGCACTGACCTGGCAGTTAATGTGACAGTTTTTTTTTATGGATCAAATAAATCAAGGTTCATAGTACAAGATCTTTTCTATGAGTATCGAGATCGACGGTATTAACAACATCGATGGTTTCACATTATAGTCAATTTTTTTGATATCGAAAAGTAAATAATTATTAATAAATTATTTTATTTTAGAAAAAATATTTTATACATTGAAGCATAATTTAATTTTCATTTTATTTTTAATAATTTTGAAATTGAATTAAAATATACATGCTATAAATTAAATTTTGACTCTTTTTTTGTGATATAGATTCTATAGACATGTAACATTATTTATTATTATTATTATTATTATTATTATTATTATTATTATTATTATTATTTGTGATCTTCCTTGTACCGTAAAACTAATATACATGTAACATTTGTGCATAATCTAAAAAAAGAAGAGGGTTTGTTAGACTTTGAGTTCTATAAACATCATTAAATTAACATTTGAGTTCTGAAGATGGTCAACTTATGATTCGAGTCATGAGATGATGATTGTCCAATGCTGACCACCCAATACCGTGTTGATCATCCAAGTACAGATCAAACTGTTGTATAATATGTGAAAAAATCCAACTTCCTTCTTCCTCTCTTCAATATCATTTATTTTGCTATTTAACACTTTCAACCATTTTATTTTTATTTTGTTTAATTCTGACCGTTGAAAATTTATTAGCCAATGGTTAATGCTTAACGACTAATTAATCAGCCAATAAATCATATTTATTCATATTAAATCCTATTGAGAGTGGGCTCTCTTTATATGTAGTATACTATGGCTTGTTTGAGTAATATCTTTGCCTGGGTACATATGAAAAAAAAAAAGACTTTGGCTCATGAAATCTCTTTCCTTCTTTCTACTACAAAATTTTCTCCTCCTCTTTTTATTGTTTCTTCTATTTCTCTCTGGGGAAGAGCTAAGTTCGGGTCGTTCTCATATAAAAAGGTCATATACTAATCCGACCATTTATAGATTCAAAGAAAGATAAGAAGCTCTAATAGAAAAAAATTAGAAGTTTTTGGAAGGAGAATATTAAAACGTAGCACATTCAACATAGACTTGGAATTTGTGAAAGATTATTGCTTCCTGCTGCTCAAAAATGGTAATGAGCATATATTGATGAATTGGATGTGGAGTCGATATTCTTCTTGTAATTTAAGGGGCTCATGGCGCCATAATAAGTAGTGAGGTCTTGCTCGTTCTCTGATATCTTGCTCAATTCACGTAGTACATGTAATCATCTCATTGAAAGATTTGTTTGTACTATTTAAATTTACATCTCCTCTTTGCTAAAGATACTATGCAGCTTAGCATTTCTATCATGTTATAACTCTACACTGCTGTCATACCCTGCTTGGAATTTTGATTGGTGCATTACCTATTACTTTTGCAGAATGCTGATGTTTATTTGTGCAATCCTCATTTATTTACAAACCATTTCGTTTATTCTTTCCTATTTTTCTTTCTTTCTAACTATTGTATCACAAGATTCGTGTTATTGTGAACTGGTAGGTTGTGCTTCACATTTCACATTCGTTTTTCTTCAGCACTCTTCTGAACTTGTTGATTGTGTATTCGTTCGTCTCTTCACAGATGTCAGCTTTCATTGCTTCACTATTTGCCCTCATGGGTTTCTTTGATTTGTAAAAAAAAAAAAAAAAAAAAATACAGGTGTAATACTCTATATATATTTATCTGTCTAAGCAGCAAATACTTCAGGATTGTGAAATAATTTTGTTTTGGCTTCATATTATCAGTTCACCTTTTGCCATTAATGAATATGATTTGATCTATAAAACATACATTTGTTTTAATTTATTCTCTTCTCATATTGGTCGTGCAAATATGGTATGACCACTATTATTAACATATATCATGTTGATACTGGAAAAGCAAAAAAAAAAAAAATGGTAATGAGAGTTTAGCATCATGCTTCTTCTTTTAGAAATCATCTTTTCCCATCATCATAGGACATGACGAGATGTCAATGTGGAACCTACGGTGAACAATATAGACATGACGAGATGTCAATGTGGAACCTACGGTGAACAATATAGACATAATTTTTATTTGTGGCTTTCTGTCTAGTTATGCTTCTTTGCGTAAACAAATTAAGATGCTCAAATGATAATATAGTTTATTTTCTCATTCTTATGTTATGTTTTATGTAATATTGAACTTCATTTTTGAGGACTTAACATGCCCTTTTATAACTCATAACAAGCATGGCAAGCCATTAATTAGTTTAATAAAATCAATACCCATAGTTTTTCCGTTGCTGATTTCCCCCTTGCATTATTGAACTATTTTGTATAGAAGAAACATTGAAACTATTTTCTAGAGGTGATAAATTGCATGAATAGTCTACTTGTACTCAATTCTTGCTCTGCAAATTCTTGTGATATGAATGATATAACGATGACTTGATTGACAAGTCAACCCTTCCATTCTAGGTGCTTGAATAAGTTCTGATTGTTGTCCGAGCTCTCTAGCCTAGTAGTATTAGAGCAGACATCCGGAGGGGCAGGCAAGGTTCGAGCCACCCAATTGTGTGTGTGCGTGTGATTTCAAAAAATAAGTTCTGATTGTTCGACTATGTACGTGGTATGATGAGATTGTGGCTACTTGAACTAACATTTGATTGATCTCCTCGTTATGTTTGTCCCCATATTATGGCACATGATTTACACTGACAATACATATATTTTCATGTGTTTTATTGAATTTTGGAGTGTCCATTTCATATCCTAATATTTGTCTAATATGTGTCTTGCTCATTTAACGATTTCTCGTTTGTTGACATTTGATTCAATTTTTGTTTCAATTTGTTGTAGAAAAAAAATTAAAAATCTTGTTGTTAACATTGAATAAAATAATTACTTATTAACATTTCTTATTATTGTTAAAATTATGTTTAGAAACATTTATGTTTTAATATAAAAAAATTCATAGTGATATTTTATTTTTGAGAAGCTTTCTATATAAGGAAAGAGAGCTTGATATATTTAATGGTATATAATGGTACTTTGCTAAAGTTGCTTTTTGTTAAAGCGTTATATTTTAATATGTTGTGAAGATAATTTGATACATGCTCATATATATTATCATCGTACGTTTTCTTTCACTGTAAATAGATGTTAGACTTTAGTTCTTTGGCATATTGATATCATATGTATAATTCTAGTTTTCATAACTAAAAATATTATTGAATTATTTAAAATTCATATTAAGAATGTATTGGTGTGCCAAAAATGAACAAGTTGTGCATCGTTTCAAATTATATTTCTTATTAATATGCAAACTAACATCTTGTTTTTTGAATACCGAATCATTAGAAATTCTAATTTTCGGAAAGGAACAACATGTTAACAGTGAGGAAGCATTAGAGAATGTGACATGTTAGAAAAGGAGCAAACATGCTAACACTACAAGAAAAAGACCCTATAATAATGTTTGATAAGAGTTTATTACAACGCTTCGTTTATAAACGTTACAGAATTTCTGCAACAACATATAATATGACGGGTATGAAGAATTTTTAGCCTACTATAACGATTTATAGCGTTAAGCGTTATATATTGTTTATACATACACTACAAGAAACTAGGGTGTCTTACAACGGTCAAAAACCATTGCAAAAATAATATAACCCGTTGCAAAATCATTCTGCAACAGTTATTGGAACCGTTGTAAATTCGAGCGTTGCAGATTCCTCTTGCAACGGTTATAGAAGGTTTTTAGAACGTTTTTATAAATAATTGCAAATAACGTATTATGCAATGGATCTCACGTCAATGCATAACAGTTACATAGTGTTGTCAATAATATATTTGGCAACGATTTACAAACCATTGTAGATATTGAGTAAAGCACGATGGTTGATAATTGTTGCCTAAAATATTTCATGCAACGGTTAAAAATTGTTGCGGATAATAGGCAAGGTCAATAAAAAATACTTTTTTTTTACCTCCAATGGGGCTCAAACTCCCAACCTCATTGATCACATGCCTCTGCTCTACCACTAGGCTACATGCTCATTTGTATATATATATATATATATATATATATATATATATATATATATATATATAATATGTACTTATATCATTTTCATCAATTGAAGCTTTTGGATCGATGTTAAATATATTATGTAATATTTTTTGTTAGCGAACAGGGAACCAATTAATACAAGTGATTCTAATGATTAAATCCCTATTGTGTATAAATAAAATTCAAGTTGGACATTGAATTTGCAACGACTATAGACAAACTGTTGCAAGATCAATATTTTGTAATAGTTGTTCATTCTTTTGACAATGGTAATCATAAACGTTGTTATTAAACAAAAAATTGCAACATGTAGCATAAATCGTTGCACAATCATTACAAATAATAAGCCCACTCACAACAGGTCACAAAAATTATTGTACAACTGTTGCTAACAATGAGCCTTTTTATAATGTTTTATGTAATCGTTGCAAAATATTAATAAATTTGTAATAAATACTTAAAACCCTTGCATAACCATTGCCCATTCAACTCGCTTTGACAATACTTTCATAAAATTGTTGCTTGACCGTTGTAAAAAAGAAAAACGTTTAGTAAGTGTTTATAAACCGTTGTAAAAAATGTATTAGGCAATGGTTAATCTATAACCATTGCAAATATATTTAATTTAGAAACAGTTATTTCAACCGTTACGTAACTATTGTAAATTATAGTTCCCGCAACATTCATAAAAGTGTTGCACTAAAACCGTTGCAAAATAGGGATATTTTTTGTAGTGATATGTAACGTTATTACACGCAAACGTTATAAAAAGTGATAAAAATTTGGAACGCCCGCTCGAACCCGCCCCCCAAATCAAAACCCTCGGTCTCTTCTTTTCCTCTCTCTCTCTCTCTCTCTCTCTCCCATTTTTCTTCTCATCTCCTCCTTTCTTCCTCTCCTACTCTTCTCTTTCCCTCCTTCTTTTCTTCACTTCCAGTGGCTCTTCCTCTCTCCCACTCTCTCAATAGCATTAGAGAGAGAAAATTAGGGTTAGGGTTTGGGGATAACGTCGGAGGAGAAGAACGACGAGGAGCAGAACGAGAGGTGCGGCAGCTACGAAGAGGCGCATACAACCTTCACTGCCTCCTTCCTTAACATGTCCCCTTGTCGCCGTCCATCCTCCCCTTCTTCCTCGACGGGATCTGGCCGACGGTCACCTCGTCGTTGAGCTCCTCGAATCCCAGATCGCCCAGGTCAGTCAGTACTAGAAAAACCCTAACCCCAAATCCCCAATTCTCCATTTCGAGTAATATCTAGGGTTTTTTTTTTCCCTTTTTTGATATAACAACTGGTCTTATGTAATTTGTTTGTAGATGAAGAAAGAGGACAAAAAGAGGCGCAGAATCGTGTTGGCAAAGCTGGATCTCATGGTGGGACTGAAGCAAAGGGAGGCTTTTCGCTACAGGAAGCAATTAGGTTTGGCTCCTTGTTTCTTGAAATTTCTTTCTTTTCAAATTCTTTGGGTTTAATTTGGAAGAACAAAAAAAAAGGTCCCTTTTAGATGAACTAGTGAGCGGCTAGGAATCACTGACACTCGAAAAACTAGCACCGTATCCGTGTCTAGTCGTGTCAGACACATGTTGGGCGTGACACGAAGATTCCACCAAAACTGGTGTGTTTCCTTGTCGTCGTGTCTATTTCGTGTTGTATTGTATTTTATATACTTTTGTCTCCATGATTTGTACTTCTGAATTGTCATATGTGCTTGTCATTTAAAATTACCAACCAAGCAGACTCTTTGGCCCTTTTCTTAGCCTTCGTTGCTCCCTGTCATATGCAACCTTTGCCTCTACATCAGTCATCGGTTTCTTCTCCACTAAATCAAAACTAGGAATTATCCTCTGAAACATCCTGGCGAACAACAACTTAGGCTTAAATAGAGTTTCAATAGCCTCTGGATATGATATATGCAGACATTAGAGGTTCTACTTTATATTCAGGCATTATTAAATATGGTAACATAAAACAGACTTAAACATAAAATATGATTGGATGCACCAATTGATGAGCCCTGAACTGGATGCCAATGGATTCTTTGGATGCATAGTTAATGATGGTTTACCTTATAACTTCAGACTTGACCTATGCATGTACGTTGAGCATAGTTATTATGGTTCTATTATGAAAGTTGTATACAAATACACTTGAATCTAAAGTTTTCTGGTCTTCATGGAAATAGACTATTGGTTCTCTTAACTTTTGGGCTGCTCATTTGGCTGGTCCAGTTTGGGGGACATCTGCATCGATGTTGTTCTTGATAGGAGACAATTGGTCTTATCGCTGGAATTGGCACACGCACTATCTTTTATTTTGTTTTTTGAACACTTTATTTTTTGTAAATGACTGAATGTTTCTAAGCTCTACTACAAAATGGACTGTGGTTCTCTGGCATTCTTCAGGATAAGCGGTATATTAAAAGCGTATTTTTGCAGTTCTTTCTATTTTTGCTTGAAATTTTTATCTTTTAGTTTTTTCTCTTGTTTATAATGCATTGCTAAGAGAGGACTGTTCTCCTGATAGAAATTTTGGCATTTCAGGGTGTTTAGCATTAATTTTTGACATTTAATTAGAGTGTCTATATCATGTACGATATCTGCAGAAATTGACAACCATTTTTGAGTGTATGTGCTTCCTAGCTTATATGCTTGGATATGCTTATCCAACTTTGAGTGCTTCAAGGCCATGGAGATGGGGAGGGTTCATAGGCGTATGCCTTTCCGAAGGGTGATCGAAAATGGGAGGCTAGAGATATATGGATGTGAGAGCTTACTTGCGGCTGGTTGAAATGTTTTACTAGTGTCGATATAGATACGGAAGCCGGAAGAGCTTTCTTGAGGTTTCTTGGTAAGTGACAACTGCTCCTTCAACCTCCCTATTTTAACTTTGATCTGACCCTAACTTTGTTGTATTTTTTTGAAGTATAGATACTTCACTAAGTTGCAAAAATTTATCTTTGCTTGCCTTTGTTGCATTTTTTGTTGGGTTGCAATTTTGCTTGGTTGCAGGTTAAGGTTTCCTGGCTTTAGCGCTCTTGCTAACTTGGTGCTCTTGCATTATCTGGATTGTTTCAGGTTTACAGTTTGGGTGACAAGATATATACTACATTTGCATTTTGCTCCGTTGCTTTGCTTTACTTTTTTTTTATTTAGTTTGATGCATTTTGTGTAACTTGTTAGCAATAGGTTTGTGCTTGTACCGAAAGGTTTGTTGCTCTATTATAGTCTTCTTTGCTTTATTTTTGGCAAGTTAGATTTACAGTATTAAAAATTGGTGGGTTGGTACAATTTGGTCATATAATATTGATACTTTTGAAATTTTCTTGCATTAATATATATTATATATATAACTATTATGATTTATGGGCGTTGTTGAGATACTTTGGACTTTGGAGATTCTATGTTGCTTGTAGACTATGATTTATCAGCATTGATGAGATACTTTGGACTTATATAGTTTTGCCTTGCCTGTAGGCTATGTTGCCTGTAGACTTCTTCTTTTAACTATGTTGTTTTGTTTTCATATTTGATACTTTGGAGTATAGACTTTGGAGGCTATGTTGCCTACTTGCCTGGATGTGTTGTCTGTAGGCTTCTTCTCATTTTATGTGTTGCCTACTGGAATCTGGATGCCTCTTTACTTGCCTGTAGGCAGTAACTTTCTTCATTATGATGTGGTGATCCATCTCTGATCTCTGAGCCCATTATAGTATATATATTTACTATTTAATTTTGTTTTCATACTTGATACTTTGGATGCTATGTTGCCTACTTGCCTGGATGTGTTGTCTGTAGCCTGTAGGCTTCTTCTCATTTTATGTGGTGCCTACTTTAGTCTGGAATCTGGATGCCTCTTTACTTGCCTGTAGGTAGTAACTTTCTTCATTATGATGTGGTGATCCATCTCTGAGCCCATTATAGTATATATATTTACTATTTAATTTTGTTTTCATACTTGATACTTTGGATGCTATGTTGCCTACTTGTTTGGATGTGTTGTCTGTAGCCTGTGGGCTTCTTCTCATTTTATGTGGTGCCTACTTTAGTATGGCATCTGGATGCCTCTTTACTTGCCTGTAGACAATAACTTTCTTCATTATGATGTGGTGATCCATCTCTGATCTCTGAGCCCATTATAGTATATATATTTACTATTTAATTTTGTTTTCATAGTTGATACTTTTGATGCTATGTTGCATACTTGCCTGGATGTGTTGTCTGTAGCTTGTAGGTTTCTTCTCATTTTATGTGGTGCCTACTTTAGTCTGGAATCTGGATGACTCTTTACTTACCTGTAGGCAGTAACTTTCTTCATTATGATGTAGTGATCCATCTCTGATCTCTGAGCCCATTATAGTATATATATTTATTATTTACTATTTAATTTTGTTTTCATACTTGATACTTTGGAGGCTGTGTTGCCTACTTGCCTGTGTATGTTGTCTGTAGGTTTCTTCTCATTTTGTGTGTTGTCTACTTTAGTCTGGAATCTGGAATCTGGATGCCTCTTTACTTGTCACTCCCCAGAACTAGAATACTAGAGATCGGGGGCGAAACAAAGCCATCTACGTATATCAGAGTACGCCAATACCCCGAGATACGGTTAAAGTTGTCTAAAAGACAAGTGGGTGGACTCTAGCATGCCACTGACGACTCCTAAGGTCGAACAAATCCTATCTCAATCCAATCAACATAAGAAGCAATAAAGAGTAAATCATATATGAGATGGGTAAGGCATCCCAAACACAAGTACATACATAATCATGAGAGCTGACATAATGAAAGATATATCAACTGACTATATAAAAGGTACATAAATGTACAACCATCAGCTGTCCAGAATATACATCCACGCCGTACTAAGACGGAGGGAACAAGACCCAGAAACAAGGACTAACATATGTCCTTGGCTAATACACCACAAAATGAAAGTGCAAGATAAAGTGGAAAATAAAGGTAACCCACTTGCTAATCCATGTCGGTCCTCTGAATGCGAACCATCCGGAGGAGAAGACGGTAGATCCTCGTGATCAACTATGGAACCTGGCCATGCAAAACCAGTGGGGTCAGACCCCAAATAGTAAGTACCACAAGGAAGGCTCGAGGTGAACGACAAAGCCCAACAACAACACAACAACATAATGACAGAAATACATAAATATGGGTCGAGACTAGTGCGGTACCAATGCACGTATCTCGAGAATATAAATGACTGAATGGAAATACTGAACCATATAGCAATAGAGAACAATAAGCCAATGAGCAACAAGGGACTTAGGAACTACTAAAAATCGGAGCCACAACCCTTAAACCAAACAAGGACCAGAATTGCAGATCTTTTCTCTAGCAGAACTTAGCCTCTGGCCACTCATCGACATAAGAGCATATAAAGTAACGCACAACCAAAAGTGTACGGCCAATCATTACCTACGGCTTGCTATCATTAACTAGCTAGAGTTATCACAATCCTAATTACTAGTATGCAAGTTGAGAATATTCGTAACTACCTGACTGCAGATACCCGGATATCCAGGGGTACGAGTAGTGCATATATTGCCTAACAAGACTGCTAGCAGATGAAACGTGTCTTGACTTATAACATGAACAACCATATCATATAATTGTAAAAGAAAACATATAATTGACTGTGCCGCAACCCGGCACGACATATGACTCGATCGTGTATCAATACACGCAAACTTGGTAGGTCATGGAGCCCTTGCCTAGCAGGGTTGAGCCACGCCTCATGGGGCCCTTGGAGCTCGGGGTTGGTAGTGCGAATTTTCTCCTACAATGATCTACTAGAATTTACTAGTCATTTACCTTATCATATTCATGTCAAGTTCTAAAGTCGTCGACACTCAAGAATTCCTAAGATGACATGTGTTATGTATGTACGAGTAATTCGTAAGTTATCACTTACGAACATCCTCGTACTAACATCACGTGTGTAGAAGCATAAATAAACTTCATAGACCAAGTCAAAGAAATTGAGAGCTTTACGCAAAATCAGTTTCAGACTCTACGCGAGACCCATTTAAAGACTCTACACAGAGATCAAACACAGTCTAACTCTACGCAAGCTCCTTTATGCAAGAGCCATCATCAAACTCAACGCGAGAGCATTCTCAGACTTTACGCGAGAGACAGGCTGTCCAGACCGCATTTAATGTGCGTGATACTGCTCTGAGATAATGATTTTCTGACAGAACATTGCACAGAAGCCAAGAAGATTTTTTTTGCACCAAACCCAACGCTTGTCATTTAGTGTGCAGATGGGCTACTTTACGTTCAAGAGACCGCTTCCTTTACGCATGAAAGTTATTTGAGTTTTTACGCTCAAGGCTATCTCAGCTACTTTTGTGTGCGTAGAGTTTATTTGAGCTAGCTATACGCTCAAGGCTACTTTTTAGCCGCTCTACGCAGGAAATTTGTTTAAGGTTATTTTACGCTCAATCTTTTCTGGCTATGTGAGAACGTGGTCTGCATACGTAGCTTTCATACCACACTTATCGAGGAACGTGTGTACGTGCTCTCCCAATATTGTTGAAGTTGTGGGACACATGTCACCATGCATAGAGACCACAACTCTATATGGGACACGTGTCATCACGCGTAGAGGTTGATTTTCAATCGTGGGTGGCAGTTACTTGCGTAGAGATCCAATTATGTTGTTTTTTACGCACAGAGGGTATAGTCTATAAATAGACTTATTTTTTTAAATAGAGGACATCATATTACACAGATCAGAGAATTTTCAGAGCAGAGTGGTATTTCCCAGAGCATTTCTCTTCAACTTTTTCTCAAGAACAGGGTGAAGCAAAGCAGGAAAGCATTCGACTGTGCCATCAGGGCCATTGTGTCGATACCTTTCTGGTGACTTAGTTCTTCCAATTGTTCATCTTCTTCAAGTAGTTCTCTTCATCATCATCATGTGGTCCAAGGAACAAAGTGATCGCTCTCAGATCAGACTTCTATAGCAATACTCTCCAGAATCTATTTATACTTTTGTACTTTTTCTCATTTTCTTTCAAAAGCCAATTTTTGACATTTTGTTAAGTGAAACAAAATGGCGATTCTGCTGGGGACGACTTTCTCCTCTGACGAGAAAGCAATTGCTCAATATGATGATGTGTCGATTGGATCGACGAAGAAGACTCTGGTCGTTCAATTCGACCAGACTGTTTATAAAAAATGCTCCGCACTGGGGGTAGTGCTCGCTACTCTAACGTACAAAAATCACGAAATGTGCACAAAGTTTGGATTTCTAAATCCAAAGCACCCTCTGATCTCTCCATTGTCACTGAAGGCAAGGGAATTCTTCCCGCTCCTGTCGTTAGGGCTCCCGTCTATGACGAGGCAGTTCCTACTTCAGTGTTGTGCCCTGGGCATAAAATTCAGTCTCCCGTCTGTGACGTGGTAGACACCCAAGTGTTGCGCCCTGGGCGTAAAATTCAGTCTCCCGTCCGTGACGTGGTAGACACTCAAGTCTTGCGCTTTACGCGTAAGGATAAATCTTCCGTCTGTGACATGGCAGATGTTCCCGTTTTGCGCTCTACGCGTAAAGGTAAATCTCATGTCGGTGACATGGTAGATAAAATTCATAATAATGCTTTTGCATCTAAAGTAAATTTTCCTACACGCATGCAGCGTAAAAACAAGACTTCTATTGTTGGTAAAACTTCTGTTTGTCACCAACAACCCTCTTATAATGCTTTACGCAAAGTACCAAACCTACAGATTACGCGTAATGCTGATGGTGTTCTCTGTGCACAAAAATTTCAGGATTTACGCACACAACTCCAAGCGCATAAAAATATACAATTTGGTTCTGCCAATGAAGCCAGTAATCTTCTTTTTACGCAAGGGACTAAACGTTTCTATGTCCCAAATGTAATAAAGATGATGACACCTTCCACTCCTTCTGATTTATGCGAGTTACTTGTACAAAAGCGTAAAAACAGAAAATCTTTTGTGATGCTCTCCCAAGAAAATTATCATTGTGAGTGTCACCAGATTGTAATAAAATGTTGTTGTTCTGCTTCTAAATGGTCAGTTTTGGACCAATTAAGCTACAATGTACCTCAGCAACAAATTGATGATCAAGAACATGAGTTGTCCTATGCATCAGTCAATATGGCATCTCATATCAATAGAGGACGACGTCCAAGACGCAATTCGTCCTGGACTCCAAGTCAACAATAATTCAACCGAATCCTTAACACTTTTGAAGGTGTATATCAGCATACTCGATCAAGAAGTCAAAGATCGTTGCAATCTTCAGATTCAGAAGATGGGGGTACCCAGTCGTTGGAGTCAGAAACTGATAGTGTTGATTCATATCTCTACACCAATCCCTCCATATGTTCAAGAGAAGTTGAATCCTATGCTATCGGAGATGAATATGAGATGTCTACTTCTAATACAGAACAACGCCTTTCTGCGGTGGAACAATCAATAAAGCACATGCTTGCCATGATACAAAATATGCATCAAATAATAACAACTCAGCAAACAGTCCAACCGGCAGTGATAACACTAGTACAAGTAACTGCCCCAACTCAAGATAGTCAAAGGGTTGACATACCTTTGAATAATCTGAATCAAGAGCCTGTTGTCAATCAGAACTCTGCATCTCCTGACTCTCTCATTCCTGAGGATGTATCACCTCCAGTCGGGGTTACGGTACATCCAGCCACTATTCAATCAAATGTGCTTCCTCAAACTAGCGAAGCTATTCAAGCAGTCCGGGAGTTAAAAGCACAGTTTGAGGTTCTTAAGCACAAAGATCAGCTCCAGAGGTTAGGGATCAAGCAACCTTATCCTCCCCACTGGAATGATGTACCCTTTCCTCCAAAATTCAAGCCACAATCTATGGTGTTATTTGATGGAAAGGCTTCTCCAAGTCAATATATCAATTATTTTGATATTATGACTGTACATCTACATAAGAATGATGCTCTTCTCATCCGAGTTTTTATTAGGTGTTTGACGGATATTGCATACGACTGGTATCGCAGTCTACCCGATAATTACATATCGTCTTTTAACGAATTCAAAGCAATATTTCTCTCTCGTTTCTATAAGGGAGGAATGGACATGAATATGTCCTCCTTAATAGAGATTAAACAGAAAGAGAAAGAAGATACTCGGACGTTTATTGAACGCTTCCGACAGGCTACTTTGAAAATGCCTCCTAGTATGCCAGATTCAACATTAATTGGTACATGCAAAATGAATCTGCGACCAACCATCGCTGTTTTTACAGGCTCTCAATTCACAGATTGGGCCTCATTTATTATAGCAGCAGTTTCAGCCGAGACCAATGGTAGATTGGCTCGTGAACATGGAATGATCTTCACCTCAGAAGACAAAGGAAAGAAAACCTCTTCAGGTAACAATTTTGGCAATCGCAATGGGAAAGGAAAGGAAACCCTAGTGGTGAACCTTTCAAAACCCAAAACGACGCCAAATAATCCGGAGTCTTCCAAACCAAAAGAAGAGTACTCTTTCGATGACAGTGATATCCCAGGGATATTCCAATGTCTCGTAAAGAGTGGTAAACTCCAGATTCCAGAGCCAAAACGACCTAATGAGGTGAATCTGACTGATAATCCCAAGTATTGTATCTATCATAGATACATAAATCATCCTACTAAAGCTTGCTATATTTTGAAGAAGAAGATTCAAGAGTTGATAAATGCTAATGTCATCGCTTTAACCAATAATGAGCATACAGTCACAACTAATATGATTTCTCTTCAATTTGGAGGTTTTCCTCCACAGCAAGTTCCAGATAGGATTGTCCCAATTCCAAAGGCGACAATGAAGATTGTGAATTTCCCGCCAGCTAGAGAGCAAAATGAAGGACTATTGCCTCTCACATTAAAAAATGGTGAAATCATGTGGGTACACCCTGACTTAGTACCTGAAATAGAGGATAAAAGTAAAACTTCAAAATCCAAGAAAGGTCGAAAAGTCAAAACCTGTAATATGATTTCTCATGTTGTTACCCCAGAACTTGATGATTTGGATCATCTATGGGACAACATTCTCTTAGAGGATAGGCTAAGGGGTTTGGATATATGCCCTCCAAGTTTGGCTCCTCCTACCAAACTCAAACTTACTCATCAGTAATGGTTAGCAATAAATAATGTCCCTTTATACAGGGCATAACAAGTTTTTGCTGCCTATGAGAAAGCTCCAGTAGGGATTTTACCTCCTATCCCGAAAGTCCCTACTCTTATGACTACAGAGGTCTTTGTTCCTTCTTCCTCTGTTGGATCATTCGTTGAAAGTCTGCTACCCACTCATATGTATAATCAACAATCAGTCCATCTCATGAAAAAGATGGGCTATGACTTTCAAAAAGCGAAAGGTTTGAACTATGATAAAGGAATGCAAGTTCCTTTACAAATTCAAGGTCAAAAATCTACCGTCGGATTGGGATTTGAGGTTCCTCATAAAAATCCTCACAAGAAGAAGACTAAGGGAAAGAAGACTAAATCCTGTAATATGGTACTTCATTCTCCTGAGTCTGAAGAAGAGACTTTTGCCGGTACGAGATCTGGCAAAGAGTACCACAAAGATTATGAGAGAACTTCCAAAGAAGCAGATGACATCGCTGAAACACTACCAACTCAGCCATCTTCTATTTATGCTGAGTCAAGACCTTCTAAACCATCAGCGGTTGAACAAAGAAAACATAAAGCAGTTCGTTTTGACATCCCGCTAAAGTCTGCTTCAAATCAAGGGGTGATAAAATCCTACAAGTTTGACATTCTAGCCCAATTAGTCAATACTCCGGCTAGACTTACTATCTTTGAGTTACTTCGTCTTTCTAAAGAAAGTTGAGAAACTTTGAGCGAAGCTTTGCTACAGGCAGATTCATGCTTAGCTCAACTCAAAAGTCCTGACAATATACTAGTGTCGTGTCCCCAATGTTATAGTGTGATGGAATCAATTCCTAACATTACCTTCACACAAGAAGATATGTTGTTGAAGTATAATAGATACGACAGGCCTCTGTGTTACACAAGGTATATTGACTCTACTAAAATTGACAGGATTTTTATCAATTCTGGGTCTTCCATTAGAATTATTCTCCAAAGTATGCTATGACCGTTGAGGATTCCTACTAGTGAGTTGACTTACACTAGTACGATAATTGTTGGTTTCAACTCTGGAAGGAGTAAACCATTGGGGAAGATTCGTCTGAAGATTCAAATAGGTAATCTTCGAACCATGGCAACTTTCTATGTCATTAACTCAGACGTATCTTATAATATCCTCCTCGGAAGATCATGGATACATGAGCACAACATTGTTCCTTCAACTCTCCATCAGTGCTTCAAATATATAGATTCTCAGGGAACTGTGAAGACTGAATTTGCAGATCTCAATCCTTTCAAACGTGTTGAAGCCTACTTCTCTGATTCGATACTCTATACACAGGAGCATGTGAAGGAGATATCTGATATGGCTGAAGATCGATCGCCTCCAGAAGACCAATCGCCTTCAAAGGACCAATCGCCTTCGAAAAATTAACCTTTGAAGATTAAGGTCAAAGGTCGAATTCAACCCCAACCTAGTGATGATAAACCTTTGATGATTAAGGATAAAGGAAGGACTCAAGCTACGTCTGAGGAATCTGTGAGAATTCCAGTCAAGAGCCAAGTCCAACCTCTCATGATCAAGGTTAAAGGACGTACTTCTCGTACAACTGATCCAGAACCACTGGTCATCAACCTTAGAAAGTCTACGTCGAAGACGGACGATGGTCCGTTAATGATCAATCCAAAGCGTAGTAATCAATCTGTCAATGATGTAAATATTGATCATTCTGTACTTTTTCATTTTAATGAAGATTTCCTTTTGGAGTATATGGCTGTCAAATTTATTGAAAAAATGACTTTATCTGCTGATAACCAAAGTCATCGACATAAAACTGACATAAATACAGAGGAAACCTTATATATTAATCATAAGGAGAATTCTTTTTCTCCTCATGTAGATGTTGGGCCCTATGCTCAGATGTTCCTAACATCTACTCCTTATTTTCTTCATGTTGCCTCATCATCACAAGCTTGTGTGGCTTATAGACGTCACGAAGATTCTTATTTTGTGGTCCCGTCTAATAAGAAAAACAAGCGTCAAATTGTGTTTGGTTTGGCTAGAAATATTCCTGTTATCCAAACAGATATTCTCGAAAAGAAGGATAAAGGAAAATCAGAATTGACAGATATAGTCAACAATCTCTTAAGATTATCCAGAATATGGGATACGATTTGAAAACCATGTTAGGTCTCAACCAGGGTAAAGGTAGACGATTACCATTATGTGGTGATCCGTTTTATCAACGAATCCGTCATGGTTTAGGATACGATATGTCCTACATGCTTAATGAAGATATGGAAGAAGAATTTTCTTCCATTTCTTTACAATCCTCAAATTTTGAAGGGGTC
Organism: Iris pallida; assembly: GCA_029216955.1. NCBI lineage: Eukaryota > Viridiplantae > Streptophyta > Magnoliopsida > Asparagales > Iridaceae > Iris > Iris pallida. Next base: position 12,058,429 of record JANAVB010001997.1, read on the forward strand.
CAATATGTCGAATCTGAACATATCTTTTCAGTTAATATGGTTCAAACCGAAAATGAGTCTGAACTATTTGAAAATGATCCTTGGGCTCAACAAATGGATACTCAGTGGGAGCTTCGATTTGAACAACGACAGCCACCTACAGAAGATGAAATTATCCAGATTGATGTTGGAGACGAAACTACGTCGAAGCTCATATTTATCAGCAAAAACTTTTCTGAAGATGAAAAAGAAAAGTTGATAAAGCTGATAAAAGAATATATTGACATCTTTGCATGGTGCTATGAGATATGTCAGGTCTAGATCCTAAAATAGCTACCCATAAACTCAATATTCTTCCTAATGCCAAACCTGTAAAACAATAGCAGCGGCATTTTCGACCAGATATGATGGATGCAATTGAAATAGAAGTCAAAAAGTTGATCACATGTGGCTTTGTTTATGAAGAACAACACCCAGACTGGGTTACCAATATTGTTTCTGTCATGAAGAAGAATGGAAAAGTCCGAGTTTGTATAGATTTTTGAGTTCTCAATGCAGCTTATCCAAAAGATGAATTTCTACTTCTGATCACCGATGTCATGATAGACAATACATGTGATTTTTAACGCATGTCTTTCATGGACGGATTCTCAGGATACAATCAGATTAAGATGCATCCAGGAGATGAAAAGCATACCACTTTTCATACACCCCTTGGAGTTTATTGCTATACGGTTATGCCTTTTGGTCTGAAAAATGTCGTTGCTACGTATCAGCGAGCCATGAGCAATATCTTTCAAGAACATCTGCGAAAAATAGTTGAATGTTATGTGGATGATATTGCTGTCAAAAGTCGATTAAAAGATGATCACATTCAAGACTTGAAGACAGTATTTGAGTTGATGCGTCAACATCAACTAAAGATGAACCCCACTAAGTCTTTCTTGGGGGTTTCCAGTAGCAAATTTTTGGGATTTGTCATCACTTCTCAAGGTATTCATGTTGATCCTGATAAAATTAAAGCAATTCTCGAAATACGTCCTCCATGCAATCTGAAAGAACTCCGTGGCTTCCAAGGTCGTATTGCTTATATCAGGAGATTTATATCAAATCTTTCTGGAAGATGTCAACCATTCTCTCGTCTATTGAAGAAGGGTGTGTCATTTGTTTGGGATGAAGCATGCCAACAAACATTCAATGACATCAAATAGTACCTTACAAATCCATCTATTTTAGTACCCCCAGTAGTGGAAAGACCATTTTTGCTCTATGTTCGAGCATTGGATCATTCTTTCGGTGCTCTTCTTGCACAGAAAAGTGATAAGGGTCATGAACAGGCAATTTATTATCTTAGCCGCATGATGGTTGGAGCTGAACACATGTATACTCCTGTAGAAAAAGAATATCTGGCCTTGGTTTTTGCTGTTTAAAAGACGCGATATTATGTGTCGGGACAGACTATTCATGTCATATCCAAAATAAATTCTATTCGGGTATTAATGAAGAAGCCAAGTATTCTTAACTCTCGATTAGATACTTGGATAATGTTGCTTACTCTTTATGATATGGTCTATGTACCTCAAAAATCAGTGAAGGGTCAAGCATTAGCTGATTTCTTAGCAGCTCACCCTATACCTGAAACTTCTAAGCTATATGAGGACATTCCAGATGAAGTCGTAGATTGTAACATGACTTTGAGGGATGACGTTTGGCAACTATATTTTGAAGGATCATCGTGGGTTGGACCTAAAGGCAATATTGTCTCCGGAGTAGGCATTGTCTTGGTCTCTCCTGATAAACTGGTTATATACCGTGCTTATTCTCTCAATGAACCATGTTCCAATAATATGGTAGAATATAATGCTTTGCTAATTGGTCTTCAAGTACCAAAACAATTGGACATTGAGTTCTTGGAAGCATATGGAGATTCTCAACTGATTATCAATCAAGTCAGAGGGACATATGAAGTCAGAAATCCTGATCTCATTCCTTATTATCAAGTGGTAATCGAATTAGTCCTTTCATTTAAAGGATTCTTCATTGAATTCGTACCACATTCTCAAAATTTGGAAGCTGACGCTCTTGCTAGTCTAGCTACAGACTTAGCAGTTCCAATCAGAAGACAAAATACCATCACTTTGTTGGATCGAGACTTATTCTGTGTCAAGAATAATTTGTATATCGAACAAAGTTATGTTACCGAATCAAATTTTCAGCAAAAAGATTAGAGAAGTCCATTTATTGATTATGCAGTCTATGGAATTTTACCTTAAGATCCAAAGGAAGCTGCGTCAATCAAAAGACGATCATTTCGTTTTTTCTATGATTCTTCTATGCATATGTTATATCGTCGTTCTTACGATGGACTTTTACTGCGTTGTCTTTCGAAAAGCGAAGCTAAGCAAATAATCCGTAAAGCTCATGATGGAGTCTGTAGTGCTCATCAACCAGGTCTAAAATTGCAGGACCGTATTCGAAGAATGGAATATTATTGGCCTTCCATGATAGCAGATGCTGTGGATTATGCTAGACGGTGTAAAACATGTCAGATTCATGCTGATTTTATTCATCAACCCTCTGAATTCTTATATCCTACGGAAGCTGCTTGGCCTTTTGAAGCTTGGGGCATGGATATTATTGGTCCAATTAATCCTCTTTCTGTCAAAGGGTATCGGTTTATCCTGGCCATAACGGATTATTTCTCTAAATGGGCAGAAGCAGTTCCCCTTGTTGAAGTAAAAACGTCTAATGTGGTTAGTTTTATCAAACACCATGTCATTTATCGTTTTGGGATTCCCCGAAGGATAATTTATGATAATGGACCACAATTTGCTAGTCAGGCATTTTATAGATTTTGTGACAAGAATCGGATCCAAAATCTGGCTTCTACAGCTTACAATCCAGCTGTCAATGGTTTGGCCAAGCTTTCAACAAAACAATTATTAAACTTCTCAAAAAGTTTGTTTCTTCCAATAAAAGTGATTGGGATGAAAAACTTAGAGAATGTTTATGGGCTTATCGAACAACGGTCAGAACTCCAACTAATTTTACACCATTTTCACTGGTTTATGGATGTGAGGCTGTTTTTCCACTGGAAATCCAGATCCCGTCTCTTAGAATAGCCATTACAAATTAGCTAACCTCTGAAAATAATGATCGCTTACGACTCCAAGAACTTAAAGGTCTGGATGAGAAGCGTCTTCAAGCACAACAACACATCGAACTATATCAAGCCCACATATCTCGAGCTTTCAATCGTAAAGTTAAAGAGAGGGTATTCAAAGTTGGTGAGCTAGTTTTAGCTGTCCGAAGACCTATGGTTATGACTCATAAGAGCAAAGGCAAATTCCAAGCTAAATGGGAATGTCCTTATGTAATTGAGACAGTATTCTCTAATGGTGCTTATTCTCCTGAAAAAGAATTTTGATTTTCTGTCCTATCGGCTGATTTCGGAAAGAGAAAGATTTATTATTTATCATGTCCTCATGATCTCTGAATAGATATTAAGTCTACTTCTTTTTATTCTTATCTCTCGTGTCCATATTACCTCTGAATAGATATTAATCTATTTTCTTTGAGCTATTACGATCTATCACGTTCATATTACCTCTGATAGTATTGTACACTCTAAAAAGAAAACAAGATTTATTATCTATCATGTCCACATTATCTCTGGATATATATAATCTACTTTGTTGAGTTTTGAAAACTTATCATGTTCATATTATTACCTCTGATAATTGTTTTCTATCTCACGACCATTTTAAATAAAAAAAAATGTTTCGTTCATTGCATGATTTGAAATATTACAACAAAAGAAAGAAAAAGACAGAATACAAAATTCTTTATTGATGATAGGAAAGGAAGAATACAAAATTCTTTATTGATACAAAATTCCTAAGGTGGAGCAGATACATCTTCAAGCATTTTCTGCAGCTCTGCCAAATGCCTCTCACGAGAACTCAGTACGGTTGTAGTAGCTATGGTGCGACGAGCCTCTGTAGTACAAAGATGCGAGAGTTCGGCAAAAGCAACTATCATCTTATCCTTGGCTTCATCAAGGGTTTTAATGGTAGCTTCAGCACCAAAGACCTTCTCTTCCAATATTGAGCTCTGCGCCAGATGTTTGTCTCGAGCTGGAATCATTTGCTCTCTCTCTCTCTCTGCCTTCAATCGAGCCAACTCTGCCTCAACTTCATGAATTCTATCATTTTGTTGATGAATTCTCATGTTTGAAGTTTCATAGGCTTCTCTATGTGTCTCCAGTAGGGGTTTAGTTTCATTCAAAAAAGCTCTCTCCCTGGCAACTTTTCTGCTGTAGTCCTGGAGAGATTCCATAAAAATAGTCTCCCGAGTGATGTATTCAGCTGATAAAGCATCATACTCGGTCTGGATGAGACTTTCGAGAGTTTCACTTGACAACCTTAAATATTCTTTAATAGGCTGTTCAAGTCCTTCCACTAGTTTCTCCAGAGTTGCTGCTCTCTCAGCATCATTGAACATAGCAACATTCCCAATGGTGGGAGCAATAGCAGCCTTCAAGCTTTCATAATTTAGGTCCTTCTTCAGGACCATCTTGATCAAGGCCGCCAAGGTTTTATAGAAAGCTTCAGTATAAATCTCAACTAAAAGATTCATTTCTGCATAGAAACTTGGTGTGGCAGCAAGATCTACTAAATCCCTCTTCTGAAGACTGGGAGTGGATGTTGTCGTTGTCTTGGTAGCAAGTTGAGCTAAAGCCATAGTTGATTTTGCTACCATAGCTGATTAATCCCCAGGAGGTTTAGAGACAATATCTTCAGCACTTGTGTGGATTATTTCTCCAGCCGTTTCTGGAGCTGAAACTACTTGAGTTTCGGTGGCGGTGATTGTTGCAGTGGGAATGGTGATTGTTGTAACTGATTCAGGTTCGGATACTGTCTTCTCAAGAACTTGTGCCGGGTCAGTAGCAACAACTGAGGGTGCTATTACTACGTCTCCGACTTCGGTTGACGGGTTGACAATGTCTTCACAACCTTTATTGGTTGCAGGCCTTTCAAGTTCTGACAGTACTTCAGTTACAGCTGGTTCTTCTGCAGCTGGTTCTTCGTCTGCAGCTGGTTCTCCATCTGCAGCTAGTTCTTCTACAGCTAGTTCTTCTCTTTCTTTAGCAAGATAAGGCAATTCTTGCTGGGCCTCTACTACAGGCTCTTGTTGTATCTCCATAGATAGAGAACATTCTTTAGAAGCAGAATCTTCTTTTGAAGAAGAACTCTCTCCTTCAGACTCTATTTCTTCTTCATGGATAGTCTCTTGAGGAGGAGGAGGAGGAGGAGCAACAGGCTTTGCCACAATGATGACACCTACAAAGATTAAACAAAATAGTCAATATACAAAATTATAATATATATTTTTATATAAAATTTTGTGTAATTCATTTTTACTTGGAGTAGGTGCAGGACGCGACAAGAGTGAGTCATAGTCCATATCCCAGTCATCATCTTCTAATTCAAGAGCCGGTTCATCCGAAGGGATGAGTTTCGGATCATTAGCAAGAGTTGTAGATGTGCCTTCATCAACTGCAGCCTTCTGTGGAGAAGTCAGATGCAGAGAAGTGCTAAGACGTCCAGGAGATAGGTGTAATGACTCGCTTCGCCTAGCGGAACGCCGATTCAAACGGCAAGTGCAACGACTCAAACGAGCCGTCGACCCGAAGAGTTGGCATCGACCTGATAAATAATCGATGCAAGGCTTACATTGGCCCGTCAAAGATGAATCCAGACTTAGACTTTCAAAGGCGCGCTCGGAGTATCGCTCGGCCGATACGAACATCGCTAAGGTGGGTGGCTCCGATGAAGCCGTCTTTGCTTAGCCTAGACACATAACAATATGGACACTATTGCTAGAATCGCTAGGCGATAACACCACGCATGCTAATAAATGACTCAACGCACCTAGCTAAGGGAATAATCCCATCTTGTATGCTTGTTTAGAACATGAAAAAGAACTCGACAAATATAGAAAATCTCGTACCGTGCTCTACTCTCGTGCTAAGGCATAAGCTTACATTCAAGTTTCCTATGCGTTCAGCAATGAAACAATAAACGGTTTACAACAAAGAAACGGAAGACTATCGACATAGTCGTTCCGAGTAGAGTATAGCAACATTGGAAGACTTTGGGACCGATGGGTCGCCAAGGCGACTCCCGTACGGTGAGTTGCATAATGAATGAATGAATACGTGAATGAATGAATGAATGAACGAATAAGTGAATAAATGAATCAATGAATGAATGAATACGTGAAGAATGAATGAATGAACGAACAAGTAAAAGAAAGAAATGAAAGAGTGAATAAAAGATAAGAAAGGAAAGAATGGTTAGCGACAGGTATGACGGGCACATACAACGGGGATCGCTACCCGCGCTGCACGGACTCCAACCTGGTCGATAACGCATTATGGCTCAAAGATAGCCGTTAAGTTAAATGACAAGTCAATACATACGAAATGGTTGTGGACAATCGGCACAGGCGAGGGGGGAATACCGTGGCCGTGAAGAAGAAGAATTCTGCGGCACGATCGAGGGGGAGGAATATTGAGGTCGGCCTAGGCGGAATCAAAAAAAGGGGCTTACGGGCTACTTGGGTGCGGGCTTGGTCACCCAGGAGACGTAAGGTCAGGCATTTCAAAAGACTATCAAGGTGTACCAAGCCATCACGCTATGATATGTGAGAATACCAAAGAGAATGTGTCCAAAATGGCTTGTGATGCCAGCGACCGGTACATGTAGATTAAGTAGGCTATGCTGGTGGCAATCCACGTGCAAGTCCTTGCATTGAAACAAAGTAGTCTAATTTAACTAAATGAAGTGCCTTCTGAACAGGCTTGAAATGTATCACACCAAATGATAAAGAGTACCCGTGCAAAGGAGTTAGAGAACGTGCCTATGACGTGCTAGAACCTGAGGCAGGGACACGCACTTGACATTCAAAGTTTATATTGAATTGTTGACTAACTTGGTTTACTTTGGACGGAAAAGGCCGGACGGTAAGTATGGGTAATTCGTGCATGTATTTCTATACAAATACTTGAATTTGGCAACACGGGATAGGTTATGAAATATGCCATGAAACTGATCCTAAGGCAAGATTAGAAAGACAATGAATGATAGACGGTGCACAAAAGTAAATAGAACGTGCTTGGTAATGATAGCATTGTGGGCAAGCTAGCCTCCCCACCAGTGCATAAAAATGTATTGATAACCGCACAGTTTGCTTGCAGGACGCAGAAGATGTCGTCGGGTGCGGTGCTTCCCTCGAACGTGCTAAGGCGTGGAGCTATCTCTGGAGCCTTGGAGCGTTGCAAGGAGCTGAAGCACCCTATACAGGACATAATGTATCAGAATATCTCCATGAATCATTCCATCTTGTAAGCCACTTGGCACGCCTTTTATGTTTCAGAGAGAGAGAGCTTGAGCGATTTGTAATCTCGGCCTAGCGTCGCTTGTAACTTCTTGAATATCAATAAAGGGTTTGAATTTGCTTCAATTTGTGTTCATTTTACTTTCTGCGGCAAAAATGGGACACTCTGTGCGACTCTGTGTCCTAGCATCAAATCGGCCGTTCTGGGATTAGCCTTGCACGGACGCAACCTAGGCCCGTGCGGCATCACGCCTTAGCGAGGACGATCGCTCCTATGGGAGCGGGTCATGACAGATTGGTATCAGAGCATGGCTTTACGTCTTTGGACTTCATTTCGATTCTTTCAGTTTTGAAAGCTCGTTTTGAGACAAAAGGAGTGTACGCTCTCTCTCGTTGTGCCTTGGGATGTTCCATACAATAAGTCTAATATTTTCAAAAGCTCGTATAAGTACTCGGTTGAACGGGATAGATAGGCGAAGGCCTTTGTGCCAAACCATGACGGACTTAAGTCAAAAGAAAACTAAAATGCTAGAAGTTAGAAAATGCAAGGCGTGCTTGAATGATCTTATGCTGACAATAGCGAACGAGTACACGAGACCAAAGTATAGTTCAAACGGGATGGTTATGCACGCAGCCTTTTGGCTAAGTTGTACGGAGTATCGTGCACCTAGACCTTCTGGTGCAAACGAGTTGCAAGCGAGATCGATTATCGCTCGAACGAGAATAAGTGTGCGTGCAAACTCGAATATAGTCCGCACGGTATAGCTATGCACACATCCATTTGGCTAAGTTGTGCCGCGTGTCGCGTACCTCGACTTTTTGGTGCAATCGAGTTGCGAGCGATATCAAGTACCGCTCGGTCGGAAATAAAGCTACACTTAGAGTGTATATCGATAGGAACGCTATCAAACTAACGCTTAGGTGTACATGGAAGATTGATTTAGGATTTTGAGGAATAGTGCGAATGACTTAGTGCGTCGATACGACGTGAGCGATTACGCTAGAGATTCGTCGAACGAATCTGAAATATCTTAGGAATGATGCGAATGTGATTGTGGATTAAATAGGATGGCTCAAATCCGAGTGGTGTATGGATTTTCTTAGAAATCATTCGAGAAAAATTGAGGATTATGAGTAACGGCGAGTATGTCAGCGAGGCGATGCGATCGCGCAAAGCCTTAGAACGCGTCACGCTTAGTTTGGTCGTGACTTCGAATGTCCCGAATGAGATGTCTTTCGGACAACTTGTCGATGGACAACGCAAGTTAGAAAATGACTCGGAACAATGAATAAAGATGTATGTCTTGATCGAGGAAGCTAGAGAATAACACTTGTGATTTCGGATTGGGTCAAATGAAATGTGACTTGAGTTTTGGAGAACGATATTGAAACTAGCTTGAGGAATAACGATCGAACTTGATCTTGGAGTGAATCAAATAGAATTGTGGTATATCCAGTTCAGACAATAGCATCAGTCATACGACTCAAAATTGGTTACAAAGGAAGATCGACAGGTTACGCATATCGTCGATGGTATTGAGGCGTATCAAAGATCGATATGCGATAACTCGGGGGTACTCTGACTCGGCAAATGACGATCGTGCAAATTTCATTGTTCCGATGGATGCTATACTTGGGATATTAAAACGTGTCGAAGAAAATATAGACGTGGCTCGAGGATTTTCTAGTTGAACGAATGACGGTCAGACTATCGAACCGAGATCTTGGCTTAGATGAAAAAATGAAATTTTTTGGATATGCTTCATTGACAACCACAACGTTGACATTATTGTCTTATGCGAGCGCAACTCTAGCCTCGCACATGCGTCACGCCGATTAGGGCGTTCACTCCGCGTGAGCGCTGGTATGGTGATTCATTCAGCGGGGGTGATCGAACTTGTATGGCATAGAAAATTTGATACATCGACTTGTGGTTTGATGCGAATGTAGATTCGCGAATGACTTAGCGTGCGTGACGATTGAATTTGAGGATTGCGTAGGTCTAATTCGCGTATCGAGAATGAATTAGTCTAGACGCAAGCAAGAGTTACGTCCCGATGAGAATAATTATTCCGCGGGAGCGTTGCATGGTGATTCATGAACCACCGTAGATAATCGGACTCGCGTGAAATTGGAACGCAACATATTGTCAAAGCTAGACGACCTCGTGATCGAATACATGAATTGGTTAGAGTTGGTGAATTGAATGGATTCGAATACACGCAACGAATGCATTGATGCGAATAGGTGATTGTGCTCGATGTTTAGAAATCTGGGTGACGTGAGCTCAGGTAGAAAACCCCGTACTACCAACTATGGTTTGACCCTAGGATTGGGGTCAGTATTGGCATTATTGTTGGGAAACTATGATTCCAATCCTGACATTGACTTAGCCTTGAAAAATGGCCTAGCGGTTAGGCGAGGCGCCCTGTTTCATGAATTATCAATCGAAGGATTGATCTTGAGGATTGGCATGGATAGATGGAGTGAAACAGGAATATAGTAATACCCCTCATGAGATTCGGCTGACATGCATATATTCAGGGACGCTTGAGTATGTGCACGATGCGACTCGAGTGAGAACGACGAATTCTCTATCATACAGCTTGGCTGAATACATGTATTTTGGGGACGCCTAGAATGCGTGCACGATCCAGCCAAGTGATACGTGAGTTCAAGCATGACTTGAGGAATGGAAGAGTGTCGAGAATTTGTGATCATGTTAAAAGAAAGGAATGATACTAGTATGAGCGTGGCTCAGAATCAAGGAAACGTGTAGGCGGAGAGTGCACGAACGACGACGAGATTGGCCCCAACGAAGGGAATGATAGGAATGGATGATGCGCAAGTAAAGTTGGGATAAAACGAAATGAATCATTGATAGGAAGATATACTCGATGATAGTACAATACTTAGTCTTGAATCGGACGAAAATTACTTAGACTTGGTCGACCCTGCTAAGAAGAAGTCGTATTGATTTTATAGGCAAGAACGCTTGAGAAGCGAGTCGGATCATCTCGAGGATCGAGATAAACGATAGTGAGATGCACATGAGTTCGGGTTTAATCGAAGTAAAAGTAAAACGATCGACAAATCGAAACTATCACGAGTAGCTTGTCCGATTTCGCTAATCGCTAAGCTTGGTTAAAATATACGTATTCGGAGGACGCCTTGAATATGCGCACGATCCAAACTCAACGATATGATGAACTCGAATGCAGCTGCAAGTGGGTGATACGATGCGCATAAACGAAAGTGAGTTTGTCTCAGCCTACGACCCTCGCATTTGACAAATTATAACATGCCTCGTGCGACTATTTCAGTCCCATGATACGAAAAAATAGCAACCAAGACAAAGAAGCACTTGAATTGAATTAGTATCATCAACTCTAAAATGAGTAAGAAAGTCATTCAATAAAAATTGACCAAACGTATGCAACAAAAAACTTGGAAAGGTATCGAGTGTAGTTCGGTGCCATCGAACGATAGAGCCATTCGATAGAGATTGTCTAATATACGCACACGACATGAGTTAGGGAACGGTAGGATGACCTGAACTCAGGAAGTCTCGAGGACGAGACTTGTTTTGAGTGGTGTATTATGTAATGACCCGCTCCGCCCTAGCGAAACGCCGATTCAAACGGCAAGTGCAACGACTCAAACGAGCCGTCGACCCGAAGAGTTGGCATCGACCTGATAAAGAATCGATACAAGGCTTATATTGGTCCGTCAAAGATAAATCCAGACTTAGACTTTCAAAGGCGCGCTCGGAGTATCGCTCAGCCGATGCGAACATCGCTAAGGTGGGTGGCTCCGATGAACCCGTCTTTGCTTAGCCTAGACACATAACGATACGGAGACTATTGCTAGAATCGCTAGGCGATAACACCGTGCATGCTAATAAATGACTCAACGCACCTAGCTAGGGGAATAATCCCATCTTGTATGCTTGTTTAGAACATGGAAAAGAACTCAGCAAATATAGAAACTCTCGCATCGCGCTCTATGTTCGTGCTATGGCACAAGCTTACATTCAAGTTTCCTATGCGTTCAACAATGAAACAATAAATGGTTTACAACAAAGAAACGGAAGACTATCGACATAGTCGTTCCGAGTAGAGTATAGCAACATTGGAAGACTTCGGGACCAATGGGTCGCCAAGGCGACTCCCGTACGGGGAGTTGCATAATGAATGAATGAATGAATGAACGAATAAGTGAATGAATGAATGAATGAACGAATAAGTGAATGAATGAATCAACGAATGAATGAATGAATACGTGAAGAATGAATGAATAAATGAACAAGTGAAAGAAAGAAATGAAAGAGTGAATAAAAGATAAGAAAGAAAAGAATGGTTAGCGACAGGTATGACAGACACGTGCAACGGGGCTCATTACCCGCGCTGCACGGATGCCAACCTGGTCGATAACGCATTATGGCTCAAAGACAGTCGTTAATTTAAATGACAAGTCAATACGAAATGGTCATGGACAATCGGCACGGGCGAGGGGGGAATATCGTGGCCATAAAGAAGAAGGGATTCCGCGGCACGATCAAGGGGGAGGAATATCGTGGCCGGCCTAAGCAGAATAAAAAAAAGGGGCTTATGGGCTACTTGGTGCGGGCTTAGCCACCCAGGAGACGTAAGGCCAGGCATTTCAAAAGACCATCAAGGTGTACCAAGCCATCACGCTATGATAGGTGAGAATGCCAAAGAGAATGTGTCCAAAATGGCTTGTGATGCCAGCGACCGGTGGATGTAGATTAAGTGGGCTATGCTGGTGGCAATCCACGTGCAAGTCCTTGTATTGAAACAAAGTAGTCTAAGTTAACTAAATGAAGTGCCTTCTGAACATGCTTGAAATCTATCACACCAAATGATAAAGAGTACCCGTGCAAAGGAGTTAGAGAACGTGCCTACGACATGCTAGAACCTGAGGCAGGGACACGCACTTGACATTGAAAGTTTATATTGAATTGTTGACTAACTTGGTTTACTTTGGACAGGGAAGGCCAGACGGTAAGTATGGGTAAGTTGTGCATGTATTTCCATGCAAATACTTGAATTTGGCAACACGGGATAGGTTATGAAATATGCTATGAAACTGATCCTAAGGCAAGATTAGAAAGACAATGAATGATAGATGGTGCACAAGAGTAAATAGAACATGCTTGCTAATGATAGCATTGTGGGCGAGCTAGCCTCCCCACCAGTGCATAATAATGTACTGATAACCCCACAGTTTGCTTACAGGACGCAGGAGATATTGTCGGGTACGGTACTTCCCTCGAACATACTAAGGCGTGGAGCTATCTCTGGAGCCTTGGAGCGTTGCAAGGAGCTGAAGCACCCTATACAGGACATAATGTATCGGAACATCGCCATGAATCATTCCATCTTGTAAGCCACTTGGCACGCCTTTTTTGTTTCAGAGAGAGAGAGAGCTTGAGCAATTTGTAATCTCGGCCTAGCGTCGCTTGTAACTTCTTGAATATCAATAAAGGGTTTGAATTTGCTTCAATTTGTGTTCATTTTACTTTTTGCTGTAAAAAAGGGACACTCTGTGCGACTCTGTGGCCTAGCATCAAATCGACCGTTCTGGGATTAGCCTTGCACGGGTGCAACCTAGGCCCGTGCGACATCACGCCTTAGCGAGGACGATCGCTCCTACGGGAGCGGGGCGTGACAATAGGTGCCCCATAACTTCTGTTTCTGCTGCTGGTTGGGATGCTGAAGGCCCTTCTCCAGGTTGAACTGAAGAAGATGCAATGTTTAGAGGTTCCTCAACATGAGTCTCTCTTTCCAGAGTGACGGTCCTTTGTCTGGAAGGCCCTTTAACAGTAACATTTTTCTTCTTCTCTCGGAGAGCAACCGCTGTGTCGGATTTTCGCTTCCTAAAGGTAGAAATTGTAATAGGTCCTGCAGCTGTTTCCCCAACTCTCGTAGGGATCGTCTCCAGATATTCATCTGGAACAACAGCATCATCGGGTATGTCCGAAGGTACCATAACTGGTTCCTCGACATTTCCTTCCTTGTCCCATCGAAGACTTCCTTTCATGTTGTAATCATTTGCGAAGGAACGAATGGAGGCATAAAAATGAGCTACGAATGAAGCATTCGTAGCTCAGTTGTACTGGTGGCTGTTGACACATAGAATTTAGCACCGGTACATCCATCGCTGAAATACCTCCATGCCCTTGCACCATCAACTAACTTTCCATAATAGTTGAAGATAGTGGAGGGATTACCAACGTAAAGTATGTCATACCCGAATTGACGAGCGAACTGACTGGACAGGTACGGTTCGAAAAAGCAGCCGTCTTCAACCCTATACATCAGATGTGATGGTTTGATGCATATCAGCCAATTAAATACAGGCGCAGGGATCTTCGTCCTCTCTTGACCTATATCTTCAAATTGTACACCGAAGCAGTCGGCTGGAACTGGCGGTCGTGTGCAGAAGAAGTTCCACCCATGAGAGAAGTTTAGTACTGCTCGGGTATCTGCCACTGAAGTCACGATCCACGAGGCTTTATTGAACTTCTGGAGGAAGACCTCCGCATCATCTTCAGGGCCTGGTGGCAATAAACTGCAGTTGTGATGCAGTAACCAGCCCATTAAATAAGTGTAGGGCATCTCCACCCTAGGGAAATCTTTACGGTAGGGAACATTATTAATCAGCTCCTTACCAAATGCTCACAGACCAGCATTTATTCGACACACCATTGTCGGTAATAGGCTGAGTCTGGTCTTGAATACCAAACGTACTGCTGGCCATAGTATATTTTGGTGAATTCTGTCAACCGTACCAGTTCCTGGTACGACCCATCTTCGCAGCCACAGGAAAAGAAAGCCCGCTAGCAAGGCTTCCTTTGAGATCTTTTGACTGCCATGTTTCAGATAGCTCAATGCTTCAGTCCCTGCAGGAAATTCTCCAGTCTTGGTGGTCAGATGCTTGTCCGGAGACTTATATGTGATCATCCAACCGTGGATCAAATTCGAAGGAATAATTAAACAAGAGTTGATGGATTGAGCCTTGTTGTCTTGGAATCTTTTCTTGTCATCCTTGGATATTCTATTCTTATGGTAGAATAGATAGGTTGTCCATTTATTGGTGTATGCCAAATGCGATCCACTTTCATACATAGTGGTACAAATCTGATAATGACACATCAATTCTTGATATACTTCGACTAAACCAGGATTTTTCTTGCTAATTTCTTCTAATTCCTGGTTGGAGGGAACGTATTCTTCGTATGGAGCTCCCCATTGGCAGCTTGGTGATGAATTGCATCTCATGCAGTACAAAACCTATTTCTCCTATTGGGGTTGCAAAAGTCCCTGTCGAGCTAATATACAACTCCATCAAAGCTAAGAATAGATTATTATTCATAGGTACGCCTTGACTGGTAGAGGCTACTGCTTCAAACAGCCCAATGGCTCGCAGCTCTGTTTCGAAGTTCCTTAGGATCCAAGCACTGAGTTGAATCCAGTTCTTATTATGCGGGGTCATCCACCCTGGAAGCCTAGGGTTGACCTGGGGATATAGCACTGAGACGTTCATAAACTTGTTTATGAACATTGGTATCTGCACTGGTTGGATCAGAGCTGAATCCTCGCTTGGTGTGATTCCAGGCAGTAAATCGGAGAAAGGAATGACACCACCGCTGGAAATACTGGTATGCTAGCCCATTTGGTTGGACCCGTCTCTCTTAAATATGATCTTCCCTGGTCTTCCATGACTGCTGGGAGTCAAGTTCCAGATCATCCGTCTCGGATGAGTAGCATGAACAAAAGAGGAAAGAGGATAATCCCGTGGCATTGTGGGGAGATACATCGCCCTTTCCCCAAATTTGAACACCCAAGACTCCTTCTTGGGGCTCGTCTGTGATTGAAAATCAATAGCATCCCCAAACATGAAAGCAGGCTTCAAAAATTATTGGCCATCTAGCGACACCAGCAATTCTCTATTTATTAACGACAGCAGCATTCTGTCTCCCTGAGCAGCTATCAATTGTTGTCTCTCTTTAGGGTGCTGTTTGTCAGTTTATGGGAACTCAACATGAGACAGATTCTCCAAATAGTTGGAACCCAAGATACCAGTTGGGGAACCAAAGATTTCAGAGAGAGGATGAATCTGCAAGTCCACTGCAAAAAGAAGATCAACAAAAAAAGAAATCAAGTTAGTAAAATTCAGAATTAATCTCTATACATCTCTACGCAAGAGCATTTTTTATGCAAGTAAATGTTAGTGCGTAAAGATTTTGAAATTTTTCAAAAAGATTGAAAAATATCTTAAGTTGGTTCATCTCTACGCAAGAGCTTTTTTACGCAAGTGAAGATTTGTGCGTAAAGGATTTTGAATATTTTTTATTGGAAAATATTCTAAGTTGATGCAGTATATGACTAAAAGTTTTTTACACGTACTTTTATCTGTTCAAAAGAGTAAAAGTTGTACGCATGAAAACATATAGTCTTTTGACTTGCTTTACGCAGACACGTATGAACGTAGGTGACTTGCGTATTTTTAACTTTACGCTGACACGTACAGACGTGAGCGTATTTAATGCTTAACAATTTACGCTGGCACGTATAGACGTGGGCATATTTTGTTGTTTCTATTTTACGCTGGCACGTATAGACGTGGGCGTATTCTGTTATTTCTATTTTACGCTGACACATATAGACGTGGGCGTATTTGATGGTTTTATTCTACGCTGAAACGTATAAACGTGGGCGTAAATTTTAGGGTTTTGTTCGGTTCTTCTTCTTCTCCGACGAACTCATGGCCAAATTAGATAGGGTTCTACCTATCATAGCCGGAGCCATAGAGGGGATGGACTTTTGGGTTGCCTCCGATGATGCGACGATGGTCTCCGTACGCTCAGTCCTCGACGAAGCAACAGCGGGCTTCTTGCCCTTAGCGCCGACGGTGGTCTTGCTCTTTGGTGCCATTTGTTTGAACTGGGATTTCGAAGACAAGAGTAAGGAAGATTGAGATTACAAGAGATGAGTAAAGTTCTCTCTCTACTAGCGAAGCTCTATTTATAGAAAATTTTGAAATCGGTTCAAATTCCCGGTACACTATTCATAAAAATATCATAAATCAAAAATATCTAAAATATGGAAAATTTATCCGGACGGTATGCCGTCGGTATACACTGGTACACCGTCGGTATGCCGGTCAAGGAGAAAATCTATAATTTGGGGAAAATTTTAAAGCATTCCGAAAACAAAAAAAATACGAAATACAATCCGTATATAAATATCGATACTGTGAGACGAGTCTCACAACTCTCCACAACTTAGAAAAATTTCGTCCTCGGAATTTCCTAAAGCCAGTCGAGCAAAAATACACATGCTAAAATAAAGTAAAATCGTAACTGTGAGACTCGTCTCACTGTATCAGTATTTATGTACGGGTACATATTTTGAGCCATATTTCGTATTTCTTGGTTTTCGAATATTTTAAAGTTTTTCCAAAGTATAGGTTAAACTTGACTTGGTTATTTTGGTTTTGTTTAACTTAGCATGAGTTGGTTTGGGTTGGGTTGAGATGAGAAGGGTTTTGTATAAAAACCAACTTCTCTCTCTCTCTCCTCCATTCATTTCATTTACTCCTTCTCCATTTGCTCCTCCTTCAAACCCTAGGCAAGTACATCTTGCCAAATCTTGAACAATGTTATTTGTGTTTGTTCTATTCTCTTCCTTTCATGATTCTAAGCCTCTTTAGAATTTAAAGTTTTCGGTTTTGAAACTTACATTTTTGTAGATCTAAGTTTTAAAATTTTCTTGTTTTTCTTGGATTTGATCTCTTAAAGTTTGATATTTTCGAAATCTAAAAGTTCCATGTTATAGGAAATTCAATTCTACCCAATTTTGGCTTTCGAACCACTTAATTTCGATTTATTTTGAATTAGTTATGCTATTTTCTTGTTCATGGGTTCCCCACACCTTTTGGTGCTGTCGGGACGATGAACAGTGCCGCACGCAGTGTCTTCGCTGTCGTACGCCCGCGCGCCGCGCTTGCGCACAACGTGCGCCGTGGGCGATTTTGCCCACGCGCAACTTGAACCTTGCGCTGCCGCGCGCTCGCACGGTTTTCTGCCGCACAACGTGCGCCGCGCTTGCGTGCAACGTGCGTCGTGGGCGATTTTGCTTGTGCACAACTTACAGCTTGAGCGGCCGCGCGCCCGTGCTATTTTCTGCCGTGCAGCGTGCGCCGCGCTTGCGCGCAACGTGCGCCGTAGGCAATTTTGCTTGCGCGCAACTTGCAACTTGCGCGGCCGCACGCCCGTGCGATTTTCTGCCACGCAACGTGCGCCGTGCTTGCGCGTAACATGCTCCGTGGGCGATTTTGCCCGCGCAACTTGCACGCAGGTCACTCCAAATGACTGTTTTTGCCCTTTTGAGCTATTTTGTCGCTAAAATCTGAAAAAACTCAAAACATGAAAGTTGTATATCTTTGTCTTGCCTTCAAGAACATTCTTGTTTCACTTTAATAAGAGTTTATATACTATAATTTCAATCATAGATTTGATCTCTTTGGCATATTTTATGTACTTAAAATTTTTGAGGTTTCCTTCGACTGTAATAAATTCTTATCATGATTAGATGACTTTATACAGTTAGAAAATGATTGTACACCCATTATACACCTAACACTAGCACAGATTCAATTATTATTTTTATGCCAATTAGTTACTTTTACTTATCCCTTCTCACATGTCAGGATATGTCTTTCCTTCCGAATATTTCTTATGTGATATGATATGTGTTTTCATGCTTTTTTTGGATTTATTATACTTAACAATTTATGCCATGTTTAGAATTTTCTTATAGTGACCCGTTGTGGTGCACTCATGATCCATGTCTTTCTTTGCTTTACATGATAGTGACCCATCGTGGTGCACTCCAGGCTAGTAATATAACAAGTAATATGACATGACATGAACCATGAATGCTGTTGTGACGACTTTATTGGCTTACAAGTAATGAATGATTTGGACACCGTGGGTGTTTCTCTTGAATGTGTTTGTACAAGCTACATGTCTCATCTTGCATCATGTCTAAGACATGAATTCCTGATGACCACGGTCAGGGATTCATACTGAATCTGGCTAGGATTAATGACTAGATTGATCAAGTAGTTCATGAAGAGACTTTCCCAAGTTACTTGTTGCCCCTTTGATCCCGGCCTTGTATATAATATATATATACATGGGACTTGGAGCTATCTGTCATGATGAGCACATTTCCAGCCCGTCGTCGAGTAGGGCACCTCCTTAGGACACATGTATCTTACTGCAGTGTGTCTGCTATACTTGTTTTTCTTTTGTTGGGGTCACTCAGGTAGCAGCAGGCGGGTAACTGGTCTTAGAAATCTCATTACATCTTGTTAGTAACTAGGCTTGTGATAACCTTAGTTAGTTAAAGTATCAAGCCATACTCATTGTTTGGCCGTGATTGATGGATGGAGTCAGTCCAGTCCAGTCTATTTTTGTCTAGGCAGTGTCCGTATGTTTATTTCAGTACACTATTGTAATGCCTGTTGTTCGTATTACGTATTTGGAATACGTATACGTATTTTATCTTATATTTGCATATCTCCTTGGTTTGGCTTGCTTGTTTACTCTCGGTTTGGGTTGGCTTGGTTCGGCCGGCCCAATGCTTGGTTCATCATGGGCCAAGGGTGGAACACCTTAGCCTATGCTTCTCCTTCATTTCCACCACAACCCCCTACCTACCACCACCTTTGATATTTATTGCCATTTCTTCTTTCTCTCTCTCCATAATTCTCATTTACTTCTCTTTCCCCCACCATTACTCTTCTCCACCAACCAAGAACACCATAGGCAAGTGCAACTTGCTTCCACAAGAGAACTTTTTTTGATGGTTTCATTAGCTTCTCCTCATGATTCTAAACCACATTAGAACTTGTCATTTTCCATTTTGAGGCTTTATTTCTTGTAGATCTAGAGTTTTGTTACTTTCGGATTTTGGTGGTTTTGATCTATCAAACTTGCTTGTTTTCAAGTTTTGATGGTTCCATGTTTTAGAGAATTTCATTCTACCCAATTTTGACCTTTGGAAAGTTGGATTCGAACTTGTTTTGACCAAGATATGGACAATGGAAGCTTAGATTCAACTTTAGAGTTCTTACTGTTCTTGCCATTTAGAGAAGACAATGAACAGTGAGCTAGCTTTTTAGCTTACGCCACTGAGTCGTACGCTGCTATTTAGCGAGCGTACGCTAGCCTTCGTACGCTGCTCTTTAGCGAGCGTACGCTAGCTTTCGTACGCTGCTCTTTAGCGAGCGTACGCTAGCCTTCGTACGCTGCTCTTTAGCGAGCGTACGCTAGCCTTCGTACGTTGCTCTTTAGCGAGCGTACGCTAGCCTTCGTACGCTGCTGTTTAGCGAGCGTACGCTAGCTTTCGTACGCTGCTCTTTAGTGAGCGTACGCTCACCTTAATACGCTGCCGGTTGGCAGTGTGTCTTGAGCGTACGCTAGCTTGAGCGTACGCATGTCTTGGTACGCTAGCTTAAGCGAGAAAGGCGTACGCTGGCCCTTTCGTACGCTAGCTCGAGCGTACGCAGTCTTGAGCGTACGCTAGCTTGAGCGTACGCTGACCTGTAGCTTGAGTGTGCCCTTGTGTACGCTGACCCTTGCGTACGCTTCCCATTGGAAGTGTATGGATCCTTTGGTACGCAGTCCTGAGCGTACGCTAGCCTGAGCGTAGCCTGGCTTGAGCGTAGCCTGATTACCCTTGATCTTCTATAGCCCTGTATATTGATATTTTATTAGATATTTAACGTCCATTTTATATCCTTACGCCTTTTGTCATGAACTTGATAATCATGGTTTTGTTTAATATGTTTGGAAATGATACCTGAGCATGACACGATAGTGACCCATAGTGGTGCACTCCTGACATAATAACCTGACATGACCTGATAGTGGCCCGTCGTGGTGTACTCCTGACTAGTATACTCGACCTGATAACCTGACATGATTATCTTGATAAGCTGTTGCGACGACTACCTGACATGACATGACCTGTATAAATAACCTGGACACCGTGGGCGATTGTGCTTGTACAAATAATCCAGTCCTGTCTCGCATCATGTCTAGGAGGGGACTCCTGAGTACCACGGTCATGAGTACCTACTAAAATGGACTAAGGTTAACAACTAGATTAATACATTAGTCATGAAGAGATTTTCCAGCTACAGGCAATCCCGTTACATGGGCACGCTTGGGATCTGTAGCCTGCCGTCGAGTAGGGCACATTTCCAGCACACTGTCATGTGTTGCACCCTTCAAACTGCTTATGGGTACATACATTTTCTGGACGATGTACCCACCTGAATTCAACCCTAATCTCTCGACCTGGGTGACCTGGATGGTCTGCAGGGCTTGTGGCTGTGGAATAATCTCACTGCATCTTGTTAGTAACTAGGCCTGTGATAACCCTAGTTAGTTAAAGTATCAAGCCGTAGTTCTTGCTTGGCCGTGAAATGATTGGATGGAGTCTAACCAGTCTAGTCTTACCCTGATCCTGTTCCAGATTGCTGCACGACTTAAATGCTTGTATTTATTTTTACCGATAAATGGTGAGAAACCAAGCTCCGTTCAGATGAAGGGTTACAACCCCGGTCCTTGTTTGGTTTACGGGTTGTAACCTGGCTATCTGAATAGTTCCATGGTTATCTCATCGTATATCATCCTGATATGTTTCCTTTTATTCCAGTCCTTATTTTATTTATATTTATATTCCTGTGCTGATTGCTGGTTTTAGTTCTTAAGTGAAGCCTCCTTTGTGGCACTTGTTCTTTCTGGGGTCTGACCCAGCTGGTTTTGTGTGGCAGATTTCGGAGCAGCTCCAGAGGATCTACCGACTTTCCAGCCAGATGGTGGCCACTAGACGGAACCCTGGCGACGAGTGGGTTATTTTTGGCTCTCCCACTCTATTGTAAAAATATTCTTTTGAGACGTTTAGCCGACGAGCACCTATTTAGCTCGATTGCACTTTACTCACTGTCTGCCTACGGGCTGTAACATGATTAACAGATCCTAGGGTTGATCATGTATGACTAAACTCTTGCTAGTCCTAACATTTTGTAACGACTAGCTTCATGATCAACTGAATATGTAATGTTTGGGACGCCTTATCATTGTATATTTAATGATCATACATCTTGTAACATTTACTTACTTGCTTGTGATTGAGACACTAGGCTTGTTCATGACCATAGAAGACTGTTGGCTTGTAGTAAATCCTCATGTATCTAGACAGCCGTGACCGTATAGCGAGATGGATTCCATTTTATATACGTAGCTGGCTATGTCTGCCCCCGCTCTCCAGTATTCTGGTTCTGGGGCGTGACATGGTTTAAGTGGTGGCCCATACAGGTCTTGTAAATCAAGATATGTGAGGGTTTACCGAATAGATGTCTCAATCAGTATTCGTCCTTGATCTCTGCTCGTATCTTCTGAATTCCTGGATTCTTGTCCTGATCATATGCTTGTATCGTTGCTCTGTCCTGGTCCTTCTTTATTGTTTTCTATGTCGTCTTCTTCAGCGGCATTTTTCGTGGTCCTACCGATCAGCAAGGCGGAGCACCTCCCGCGGACCAGCAGCAACCTAGAGATCAAGCCCAGCATTCTGGAGTAGCCTCCAGAGTCGTGCCTTCTGGCGGAGAGCCACCAGTCCAGCCAGTTCAACCTGTAGAACACGATGACGGCACTTTAGTAGGACTCGTCAGGACCTTGATAGCTTCCCAAGACCGGCGTGGAGATGCCTTGCACCAGGCAGTGACGGATGCTTTGACCCGGGGAGGTCATCAGGGTAACAACGCGGCCAACAGCTTCAAGCGCTTGAACCCTCCATTCTTTGACGGTAGTGAAGATGCTATCGCGGCAGATGCATGGCTTCAGGATACAGAGGTGGTTCTAGAAGCAGCCAAGACTCCAGAGAACGAGAAGGTAGCCGTGGTGCACCTGCAGTTGTTAGATCTTGCCCGCAGCTGGTGGGCAGCGCAGGCCGTTGGGTTAGCAGCACCCATTCCTTGGGCAGTATTCAGAGAGAGATTTCAGACCAAATATTTCGATGCCGTGGCTCGGTATGACCTGCAGACGAGGTTCACAAATCTGAAGCAAGGAGGCAGGACGGTCGACGGATATGCGGCCGAGTTTTCCACTCAGTCGGTTTGCTCCCACTTTGGTGGCAACCGAGTATGATAGAGCCCAGCGATTCCAGCAGGGACTGTACCTGGAGATCTTGTTAGCAGTTGAGCAGTTTGAGCATCAGACTTTTGATGCAGTCTTGAGAGCAGCCCGGAGGCATGAGTATACCTCCCAGAGGATCGTGGACAGGACCGGAGGTCGGAAGAGATCTCACGGCCAGATGAATCAGTCTTCAGCCCCAGCCCCGGCAGCCAGGGCTTTGACTATTGGAGCTCCGAGGCGAGCGGCCTCAGTAACGTCGGTTCAGCATTCCACTCCGACGCACCCTCAGCAGAAGCAGAAGCAATCTTCCGCAGTGGGTTGTTCTCATTGTGGGAAGCCAGGCCATGTGGTGGCAGAGTGTCGCAGGGCACAGGGATTGTGTCTGGCTTGTGGAGCACCAGACCATAGGGTTGGATCCTGCCCGAACTGGGGTGGTTCATCATCGTCCAACCTTTCTAGTTCTTCGGTGAGAGGACCCGCACCGGTCCAGCAGCAGCAGCAGCAGCAGTATCCATTGTCGAGGCCCTTGCCGCCTCAGTCCCAGGCATTTCAGCAACAGAGCCCCCAGCAGTATGCGCAAGCCCAGGCCTTGAGTCAGAGTAGGCAGCGAGGGTTTCAGCAGAGGGGACCAGCACCCCGAGGGCACGGTCAGGCTATGGTGATGACCGTGGAGGAAGAGTTGGCACCAGGTGAGGTAGTGGCAGGTACTATTCTCGTCAACTCCTTTCCAGCTTCAGCTTTATTTGATTCTGGTGCATCGCATTCTTTTATGTCTGCACGATTCGCGACACGGGTAGGATTGGAGCCCGAGTCATTATCAGTAAGGCTTAATATACATACTGGTAACGGACTTGTGGGAGTCGATAGAGTGTTTTCCTCGTGTCGGATCGTAGTTAGCGGTAGAGAATTCTCCGCTAGATTGATAGAGTTTCCGATGGCCGATTATGATGTGGTCCTAGGGATGGATTGGTTGAGGAACCAGTATGCTATGATAGACTGCCATATTGGTAGGGTTGTTTTTAGCATTCCAGGAGAGCCGGAGTTTTCTTTCTCTCGAGGCGAGGTTGAGCCTTCTCCTCCGATATTGCGGATGGCAGTAGCAGCAGTTCAGTTGCCCAGGATAGTCGAGGAGTATCCAGATGTTTTCCCAGAAGAACTTCCAGGTATGCCTCCGGAGCGGGAGATCGAGTTCACTATAGACTTGATTCCCGGGACAGCCCCAGTGTCGGAGAGAGTCTACAGGATGGCGCCATCAGAGTTGGAGATATTGTACAAGATGATTGAAGAACTCAGAACCAAGGGATTCATTCGTGCTAGTGGATCGCCTTGGGGAGCCCCGATGCTTCTTGTGAAAAAGAAGGATGGTACGTCCAGGTTATGTGTTGATTATCGTACCTTGAACTCAGTGACAATCAAGAACAGATACCCTCTTCCGAGGATAGATGACTTGTTTGATCAACTCAAGGGGGCTTCAGTATTCTCGAAGATTGATTTGCGCTCTGGTTATCATCAGATCAGAGTCAGAGAGCAGGACATCCCGAAGACAGCTTTTAGATCGAGATATGGGCATTGGGAGTTCCTTGTTATGCCTTTTAGAGCAACCAAATGCGCCGGCAGTATTCATGGACCTCATGAATCGCATCTTCATGCCTTACTTGGATGAGTTTGTGATTGTGTTCTTGGATGACATTCTGGTCTACAGCAAGAGTGAGGCGGAGCATGAGCAGCATCTTCGTGTGGTTCTTCAGACTCTCAGAGAGCACCAGTTATATGCCAAGTTCAGTAAATACGAGTTCTGGCTCGATCGCATTTCGTACTTGGGTCATATCATCACCAGAGGAGGAGTAGAAGTGGATCTCCAGAAGATTGTGGCTATTGAGTCATGGCCAGTGCCCAGCACAGTTGCATAGGTTCGTAGTTTTCTTGGATTGGCCGGCTACTACCGACGGTTTGTTTCGGATTTTGCTCAAATTTCAGTGCCATTGACGCAGTTGACCCGCAAGGATGCGCAGTTTACTTGGACAGCAGAGTGTCAGAGTTCTTTTGAGCAGTTGAAGCGAGGCCTGATAACAGCTCCTATTCTCACGCTTCCAGATGGAACCGGAGAATTCTCAGTGTACTGTGATGCTTCAGGCAGAGGTTTAGGATGTGTTCTGATGCAGCATGGGAAGGTGATAGCTTATGCGTCACGACAACTTCGTGATCATGAGAGGAATTACCCAACCCATGACTTGGAGCTGGCAGCAGTGGTGTTTGCACTTAAGTTGTGGAGGCACTACCTGTACGGAGATAGGGTAGAGATTTTCACCGACCACAAGAGCCTGAAGTACGTTTTCACCCAGAAGGATCTTAACATACGGCAGAGAAGATGGCTGGAGCTTCTTGTGGATTATGATGTCAACCTGCAGTATCATCCTGGGAAGGCCAATGTTGTTGCAGATGCATTGAGCAGGAGAGCCGGAGCTTATTTCCTAACAGCGCAGCCAGAGCTGTTAGCCGATCTTCAGAAGATGGGTATAGAAGTTGTTCTCCCTTCCAGTGTGGCCTTGATGGCCAGTATGCAAGTTCAGTCCACTATAGTCGAGAGGATCCGGATGGCGCAGTCGGCAGATTCCAAGCTTCAGCGACTCATAGCAGAGTGTGAGGCGGGACAAAGACCAGAGTTATGTATTCATGAGGATGGTACACTTAGGCATGGTAAGCGTCTTTGTGTACCCAGTGGAGATATCAGACAGGAGATCATGTCAGAGGCGCACAGTTCTCAGTATTCCATCCATCCTGGCAGTACGAAGATGTACCGTAATATCCGACAGCATTTCTGGTAGAATGGCATGAAGCGGGAGATAGCCCGGTTTGTCTCTCGGTGTTTGGTTTGCCAACAAGTTAAAGCCGAACATCAGAGACCGGCTGGACTTCTTCAGCCCTTACCGATTCCAGAATGGAAGTGGGAGCATGTGACCATGGATTTCGTGACTGGATTACCTAGATCCCCAGCTAGTAGAGATGCTATTTGGGTCATTGTGGATAGGCTTACCAAGGTAGCGCACTTTCTCCCATTTAGAGTTGGTCAGTCGACGGCTCAGCTAGCGGAGATGTACCTCAGACAGATTGTCAGATTGCACGGAGTGCCAGTCAGTATCACCTCGGACCGAGATTCAAGATTTACGTTGCACTTTTGGCGTAGCTTGCAAGAGAGTTTGGGAACTCATCTCCAGTTCAGTTCAGCATATCACCCGCAGGCAGATGGCAAGTCGGAGCGCACGATCCAGACTCTTGAAGACATGTTGCGGTCTTACACACTTGACTTCGGTGGTTCATGGGAAGATCATTTGCACCTGGTGGAATTCTCATACAACAACAGTTTCCAGGCCAGTATCCAGATGGCACCGTTCGAGGCACTGTATGGCAGGAAGTGCAGATCCCCGTTAGCCTGGGATGATGTTGGAGAGAGACAGATGCTCGGTCCAGAAATGATTGCCCAGACAGTTGAAGTGGTCAGGCGAGTCAGAGATCATCTTCGAGTTGCCCAAGATCGCCAGTGCCATTGGGCCGATTCTCATCGGCGTCCTCTTGAGTTCTCGGTCGACGATCATGTATTCCTGAGGATTTTGCCTATCCGTGGCGTCATTCGTTTCGGCGTACGGGGCAAGCTTAGTCCTAGGTATATAGGACCGTTTGATATTCTGGAGCGAGTAGGAGATGTATCCTATCGTCTCGCTCTTCCACCGTCGCTAAGCGAGGTGCATGACGTGTTCCATGTATCCCAATTATGGCGGTATATCCCGGACCCGAGCCACATCCTGGATCATTCGGAATTGGTTGTTGGTACCAACCTTTCGTATGAGGAGAGGCCCGTGTCTATATTGGATCGAAGAGAGAAGATCCTCAAGAACAAGACTATCAAGTTAGTCCGAGTTGCTTGGGGTCATCACTCTTTGGATGAGTCAACGTGGGAGCGTGAGGATGATATCCGATCGCAATATCCCGACTTGTTTGACTCGTGAGGTATAATATCTTTCTTATGCCTCATGCCATCAATTCCTTGCTTGCATGATTGATTGATTGCCTAGTATAATTGCCTGTGAATAGTATAGCTTGTTCTTATCCCTCTAGCCTCTTAATTAAATTCCGAGGACGGAATTCTTTTAAGGTGGGTAGAGTTGTAATGCCTGTTGTTTGTATTACGTATTTGGAATACGTATACGTATTTTATCTTGTATTTGCATATCTCCTTGGTTTGGCTTGGCTTGTTTACTCTCGGTTTGGGTTGGCTTGGTTCGGCCGGCCCAATGCTTGGTTCATCATGGGCCAAGGGTGGAACACCTTAGCCTATGCTTCTCCTTCATTTCCACCACAACCCCCCCTACCTACCACCACCTTTGATATTTATTGCCATTTCTTCTTTCTCTTTCTCCATAATTCTCATTTACTTCTCCTTCCCCCACCATTACTCTTCTCCACCAACCAAGAACACCATAGGCAAGTGCAACTTGCTTCCACAAGAGAACTTCTTTTGATGGTTTCATTAGCTTCTCCTCATGATTCTAAACCATATTAGAACTTGTCATTTTCCATTTTGAGGCTTTATTTCTTGTAGATCTAGAGTTTTGTTACTTTCGGATTTTGGTGGTTTTGATCTATCAAACTTGCTTGTTTTCAAGTTTTAATGGTTCCATGTTTTAGAGAATTTCATTCTACCCAATTTTGACCTTTGGAAAGTTGGATTCGGACTTGTTTTGACCAAGATATGGACAATGGAAGCTTAGATTCAACTTTAGAGTTCTTACTGTTCTTGCCATTTAGAGAAGACAATGAACAGTGAGCTAGCTTTTTAGCTTACGCCACTGAGTCGTACGCTGCTATTTAGCGAGCGTACGCTAGCCTTCGTACGCTGCTCTTTAGCGAGCGTACGCTAGCTTTCGTACGCTGCTCTTTAGCGAGCGTACGCTAGCCTTCGTACGCTGCTCTTTAGCGAGTGTACGCTAGCCTTCATACGCTGCTCTTTAGCGAGCGTACGCTAGCCTTCGTACGCTGCTGTTTAGCGAGCGTACGCTAGCCTTCGTACGCTGCTCTTTAGTGAGCGTACGCTCACCTTAATACGCTGCCGGTTGGCAGTGTGTCTTGAGCGTACGCTAGCTTGAGCGTACGCGTGTCTTGGTACGCTAGCTTAAGCGAGAAAGGCGTACGCTGGCCCTTTCGTATGCTAGCTCGAGCGTACGCAGTCTTGAGCGTACGCTAGCTTGAGCGTACGCTGACCTGTAGCTTGAGTGTGCCCTTGTGTACGCTGACCCTTGCGTACGCTTTCCATTGGAAGTGTATGGATCCTTTGGTACGCAGTCCTGAGCGTACGCTAGCCTGAGCGTAGCCTGGCTTGAGCGTAGCCTGATTACCCTTGATCTTCTATAGCCCTGTATATTGATATTTTATTAGATATTTAACGTCCATTTTATATCCTTACGCCTTTTGTCATGAACTTGATAATCATGGTTTTGTTTAATATGTTTGGAAATGATACCTGAGCATGACACGATAGTGACCCATAGTGGTGTACTCCTGACATAATAACCTGACATGACCTGATAGTGGCCCGTCGTGGTGTACTCCTGACTAGTATACTTGACCTGATAACCTGACATGATTATCTTGATAAGCTGTTGCGACGACTACCTGACATGACATGACCTGTATAAATAACCTGGACACCGTGGGCGATTGTGCTTGTACAAATAATCTAGTCCTGTCTCGCATCATGTCTAGGAGGGGACTCCTGAGTACTACGGTCATGAGTACCTACTAAAATGGACTAAGGTTAACAACTAGATTAATACATTAGTCATGAAGAGATTTTCCAGCTACAGACAATCCCGTTACCTGGGCGCACTTGGGATCTGTAGCCTGCCGTCGAGTAGGGCACATTTCCAGCACACTGTCATGTGTTGCACCCTTCAAACTGCTTAAGGGTACATGCATTTTCTGGACGATGTACCCACCTGAATTCAACCCTAATCTCTCGACCTGGGTGACCTGGATGGTCTGCAGGACTTGTGGCTGTGGAATAATCTCACTGCATCTTGTTAGTAACTAGGCCTGTGATAACCCTAGTTAGTTAAAGTATCAAGCCGTAGTTCTTGCTTGGCCGTGAAATGATTGGATGGAGTCTAACCAGTCTAGTCTTACCCTGATCCTGTTCCAGATTGCTGCACGACTTAAATGCCTGTATTTATTTTTACCGATAAATGGTGAGAAACCAAGCTCCGTTCAGACGAAGGGTTACAACCCCGGTCCTTGTTTGGTTTACGGGTTGTAACCTGGCTATCTGAATAGTTCTATGGTTATCTCGTCGTATATCATCCTGATATGTTTCCTTTTATTCCAGTCCTTATTTTATTTATATTTATATTCCTGTGCTGATTGCTGGTTTTAGTTCTTAAGTGAAGCCTCCTTTGTGGTACTTGCTCTTTCTGGGGTCTGACCCAGCTGGTTTTGTGTGGCCAGATTTTGGAGCAGCTCCAGAGGATCTACCGACTTTCCAGCCAGATGGTGGCCACTAGACGAAACCCTGGCGACGAGTGGGTTATTTTTGGCTCTCCCACTCTATTGTAAAAATATTCTTTTGAGGCGTTTAGCCGACGAGCACCTGTTTAGCTCGATTGTACTTTACTTACTGTCTGTCTACGGGCTGTAACATGATTAACAGATCCTAGGGTTGATCATGTATGACTAAACTCTTGCTAGTCCTAACATTTTGTAACGACTAGCTTCATGATCAACTGAATATGTAATGTTTTGGACGCCTTATCATTGTATATTTAATGATCATACATCTTGTAACATTTACTTACTTGCTTGTGATTGAGACACTAGGCTTGTTCATGACCATAGGAGACTGTTGACTTGTAGTAAACCCTCATGTATCTAGACAGCCATGACCGTATAGCGAGATGGAATCCATTTCATATACGTAGCTGGCTATGTCTGCCCCCGCTCTCCAGTATTCTGGTTCTGGGGCGTGACAACTATGGTTTATGCTTTACCTTGTCGATAAATGATCGGAGGATAAGTTCTGTTCAGGAGAAGGGTTACAACCTCGGTCCTTATTTGGTTTAAGGGTTGTAACTTGACTTCTGAATTAGTTCCTAAGTCCACTTATCATTGTCTTTCTATATAATTCTTACATGCTCACATGTTCAATTATCTCACAAGCTATACATGACTCCCTATGCCGGGTCACCATGCTTTTATGACCCGGCTAACTCACAAGTTCACATGTTCAATTGCTTTTACATATTCTCAAGCTTCTATTTACTTAACAAGTCCACAGTTTACATTATGTCACATGTTAATTACTTTATGCTCCAAGATGCTTTACTTATTGTCTTTCTATGTTCAGGATAAGTGCATTGGTAGTGCACGAGTCTCGATCTGCCCTTACTCAATTGTATCTCTAATTGTTGATGTTAGTGATTGCTGGTTTTAGTTCATAGTTTGGCTTCATTTGTGGTACTTGCTATTGGGGGTCTGACCCCACTGGTTTTGTTTGGCCAGATCTGATAGAGAAGCCCTGAGGATCTTCCGCACCATCTACTCGAAGGTGACCATCCAGAGCACCAGAGTACCCAAGTGGGTTTCTTATTTTATTCTTCCACTGGTTATGTACATTATTCTTTTGTGGTGTTTAGCCTCCGAGCACGTATTTAGCTCATGTTTTGGTCCTTGACATTTAGCATACGGGCATAAACATGATGTGCGTATTCTAGACTGCAGCTAGAGCTATCATGTATGACTAATACTCTTGCTAGTTTCTCCATTTTGTATTACTAGCTTCATGATCATCCATGTATATATGGTTTGGGACGCTTTACTATTGTATGTCTGATGATCATACTTCTTGTACCTTGTATAATTGCCTGTGATTGAGATACCTAGGATTGTTTTAACCTAGGATCGTCTATTGGCTTGTAGAAGTAACTCCCATGTCTTGACAGCTTATACGTGATTTTAGAGTACTGGTGTACTTTGGTATTGCGTAGCTGGCCTTGTTCGTCCCCACTTGCCAGTATTCTGGTTCTGGGGCGTGACAGTAACTCATCAAAAGAAAACATCTCGTGTACAAGTGATATTTGAGATACAGAATTTAAATAAATACGAAAAATAATAAATACATACATATATAATATAAGAAAAGGAGGCATATGGAATAATATACCCCTGAGTCAGTTGAGTAGGGATTCATCCTCGCTTGCCTACGTTGACTCACAAAATGGACAATGGTCAAGTTTCAAAGTAAGTCGATACCAACGACTCAGTCGAAGATATGACTCTAATCCAGGATGCACCTACGTAGTTGGGATACATGATAGATATCGTGTATCACGAGATACGAAGGCAGATGAGTGGTACGAGAAACTCGCGTTCACTCGCCGAATATGTCAAGTCGACCATCGCATTTCGGGTATGAATGGAATGCAAGGCCGTCAACGGAACCCAAGAATAAGAATGACTGAAGGAACACCTCAGAAGCTTACTAACAATCTGACTGCCCTCAGCCAACATCTGCTCAATGATAACAAACTCTCTCTGTCTATGCATCGGGACTGCTGCTCTTACCTGCTGATGATTTTATCTGACTTACTGGACCTAGGCAAACTGCGCCGGATGCTGACATTAAATCTGCTGAGACCGTGTCGGAAGGAGGTATTGAACATAAGATTGGGCTGACTTTATTAGCTGAACTGACTGGAGTGAAGTGAACTGAGCTGCCACCAGATGCTGAGATGGTACTGGTACCTGACTCTGTGGAGGCGGGATCTGATGTTGACATACTGCCTGAACCAAGGAAGAAGATGGAGCAATAAAATCCTCGAAAGAAATAGATAAGAAGGTTGGGTGTCCCTGCATGATAAGGACACATGATATCAAAAGGGACAATAATAGAGCAAAGACATATCAAGCATGTTCACAGTTCAAGGAAAACGAGAATGCGATAAGCAAAGGGAGATCAAATGAAGACAAATATATGATTGAGATTCTAACAAGATGAATCCCCCACAAGTCTGAAGACAGACCTGTATGGGCCACCGAAAAACCCTGTCACGCCCCAGAACTAGAATACTGGAGATCGGGGGCGAAATAAAGCCAGCTACGTATATCAGAGTACGCCAATACCCCGAGATACGGTCAAAGCTGTCTAGAAGACAAGTGGGTGGACTCTAGCATGCCACTGACGACTCCTAAGGTCGAATAAATCCTATCTCAATCCAATCAACATAAGAAGCAATAAAGAGTAAATCATATATGAGATGGGTAAGACGTCCCAAACACAAGTACATACATAATCATAAGAGCTAACATAATGAAAGATATATCAACTGACTATACAAAAGGTACGTAAATGTACAACTAGCAGCTATCCAGAATATACATCCACGCCGTACTAAGACAGAGGGAACAAAACCCAGAAACAAGGACTAACATATGTCCTTGGCTAATACACCACAAAATAAAAGTGCAAGATAAAGTGGGAAATAAAGGTAACCCACTCGCTAATCCATGTCGGTCCTCTGAGTGCGAACCATCCGGAGGAGAAGACGGTAGATTCTCATGATCAACTATGGAACATAGCCATACAAAACCAGTGGGGTCAGACCCCAAATAGCAAGTACCGTAAAGCCCAACAACAACACAACAACATAATGACAGAAATAAATAAATATGGGTCGAGACTAGTGCGGTACCAATGCACGTATCTCGAAAATATAAATGACTGAATGGAAATACTGAACCATATAGCAATAGAGAACAATAAGCCAATGAGCAACAAGGGACTTAGGAACTACTGGAAATCGGAGCCACAACCCTTAAACCAAACAAGGACCAGGGTTGCAGATCTTTTCCCTAGCAGAACTTAACCTCTGGCCACTCATCGACATAAGAGCATATAAAGTAATACACAACCAAAAGTGCACGACCAATCATTACCTATGGCTTGTTATCATTAACTAGCTAGGGTTATCACAATCCTAATTACTAGTATGCAAGTTGAGAATTTTCACAACTACCTGACTGCAGATACCCGAATGTCCAGGGGTACGAGTAGTACATCTATTGCCCAAGAAGACTGCTGGCAGATGAAACGTGTCTTGACTTATAACATGAACAACCATATCATATACTTGTAAAAGAAAACATATAACTGACTGTGCCGCAACCCGGCACGACATATGACTCGATCGTGTATCAATACGCGCAAACTTGGTAGGTCATGGAGCCCTTGCCTAGCAGGGTTGAGCCACGCCTCATGGAGCCCTTGGAGCTCGGGGTTGGTAGTACGAATTTTCTTCTACAATGATATACTTAAATTTACTAGTCATTTACCTTATCATATTTATGTCAAGTTCTCAAGTCGTGGACACTGAAGAATTCCTAAGATGACTTGTGTTATGTACGAGTAATTCGTAAGTTATCACTTACGAACATCCTCGTACTAACATCACGTGATACACAGAACAATACTCACACTCGATTGTCCAGTGCCAAGATGCAATAGATTAACATTTAACAAGCTATATCCACGGTGTCAAGAAAGAACATGTACTCATATCTTTGATCTAGAAATCAATAAGAAAATCAAGTCACGAGTGCGCTACTACGAGCCACTATCAAGAATCTGGACATGTACGAAAATCATGAGTACGCCATGACAGGATACTATCAATCAATATACAGCTAGACAATAAATGTACTTGACATAAAATTGGAAAAGACACGGCAATACATATCATGGCATGTAAGAAGAAATCAATAGGAAAATATATCATGGCATGTGGAAAGAAATTAATAAAGATAAGTACATGACATAAAACAATTCATGAAAATATATTAGTGTCAAGTGTATATAGGGTGTACAATCATTTTCTAACTATACAAGGTCATCTAATCATGTTAAGAGTCCATTACAATCGAGAAAATATCAAAAACGATCAAAAACGGGCAAAAACAGCTCAATTCACACTAAAACAACCAATTTCGGCATACTGGCGGCATACGGCGGTATACTGGCGGTATTTTGGCTTGAAGATAGAAACTTTTTAGTGCAAAAATTGGCATACTTTTGGTATACTACGGTATACCGTCGGAATTCTGATCTTCCAAACAGCAACAAAATCCAGTTTTTGCCGAAACTTGTTTCGGCCATAAAAATTTCATTTTAAATCGAAATTCGGATTTTCAAAGTCAAAATTGCATATAATTGAATTTTCTCCAACATGGAAGTATTAGTTTTCACAAATTAAAGCATTTGATAGATCAATACATCAAAATACTCAAAAATCACATCTAGAAACTATGATCTATATAATTCTACCAATCAAAACAAAAAATGCTATATACTAAAGATGTTAACAATTTAGAGGAGCATATTATAGAACAATAAAACTTTAATTTCTATGGAAAACAAAAATATAGCATGGTCATGTCACTTTTGAGCAAGATGTACTTGCCTAGGGTTAAGTTCCAAGCCTAATCTTCTACTCCACCACCAAGAGGGGTTTCGAAACCACACTCTAGGCCTCAAGGCCAAGCTTCCATGCAAACCCCAAGGAGAGAGAAGAGAAGATGAATGAAGAGAAAGGGTGGAGAGAATGAAAAGAGAGAAGAGAGAGAAAATGAGAGGGTATATACAGAAGGGGTGAATTAATCATGATCGTTAGATCATGATCCATGTCAAAATATAGATCAATCCTAGCCATTGAAAGAAAACCAATTATCCAATGGACAATAGGATGCATCGACACTATTCACGAAAATATCTAAATACTATTCATCAAAATATCTAAATACTATTCACGAAAATATCAGAAATACTATTCATGAAAATATCAGAAACACTATTCATGAAAATATCATAAATCAAAAATACCTAAAATATGAAAAATCTATCCGGATGGTATGCCGTCATTATACACCGGTACACCATTGGTATGCCGGTCAAGGAGAAAATCTATAATTTGGAAAAAAAATTAAAATATTCCAAAAATCAAGAAAATACGAAATACAATACAAAATATGTATCCGTATATAAATACCGATACTGTGAGACGAGTCTCACATTACTTGCCTGTAGGCTTCTTCTTA
Source organism: Iris pallida (assembly GCA_029216955.1). Taxonomy (NCBI): domain Eukaryota; kingdom Viridiplantae; phylum Streptophyta; class Magnoliopsida; order Asparagales; family Iridaceae; genus Iris; species Iris pallida. Next base: position 12,093,176 of record JANAVB010001997.1, read on the forward strand.
TTCTATGTGTTGTATGTGAGGACTGGTATGTAGTTATTTCATTATTATAATGTTCTCAAGTCCTAAAAAAATCACTATTATTGCCATGATCACTATTATTAAGATGATGATAAGTTAAGCAAAGGCTGAAAAAGAGAGATAATATGTAATTAAGATAGTATTTGGAACTGAAAATTATGAATGAAATTAATGTTTCAGATGTTATAGTATTTGTGTGAAAATTATGCATGTTCTGAAAATTCATATTGATCATTGCTTTTATAACCCATTGATTTATAAGTTTTCACGGGTTATATATATGTGTGTGTGTGAGAATACAAGAACGAGCTAAAAGCGTTATGTATACATGGCACATACATGACGGTTGAAATTTTGATTGTTATATATAATTCTATTTTTAATGTCAGTTTTAGAATTTTGTGTCACATATAATAGGACTATTATATCGATTTCAAAAAAAATGTCATATATGGTCCATATATTCATAACGGTTATTATAAACATTTATAACACCCGTTTTCATCACGGTTGCCTGTGTCAAAAAAACTGTCATATAATGTCATATATAACGGTTTTTACCCGACATAAAATGGTATTTTTCTTGTAGTGTAAGGGTGAAGGGTGAAGGGTGAAGGGTGAAGGTAAGTAACACAAAAGTTTTTCGCTCTATTATTCTAAACTTGATGTTGTAAATTTTATTTTCTAAATTCTTTAAAGCTAATGGATGTTTAGCTAGAATAATAGAACTACATCATCATAATGTATAATATGACATCTTCTGAATTGCTATTTCTAAGCCAAAATCAAGTCCATAAGTAAAAAGTGTTCTATGATCATTTGAAAAAAGATAATTTTCATATTTACAACATACATATACTAATCATTTTCTGATTTGTAAGTATGTGAGACAATTTTCTTGGTTTATGTATATATATTATGGTGATGTTGAATGATATTTTTCTTTTCTTGATTAGTTTGCATGATTGAACCTTAAATGACTATATTGTCACAATATTAGAATTTTTAGTTAGAAAGAAATTACAATATTGTTCTATCACAATATTTAAATTATGTTAGGCAAACATTTGTCTGCATATAAGACATTTTAATTCTTTTGATTCATTCAAACAATTTAGTCAAAGGAAAATAGTTTAGTAATATTACAAATTCTTATAAATCTAAAGTTTTAAAAGTTGAGATTATGTTGGGTACAAGCCGAAATGGTCCTTCTGTCAACTGAACGTAAATAGTTCTAAGCGACGTGGTACTTATGTCACGCCCCAGAACCAGAATACTGGAGAGCGGGGGAGTGACTCAGCCAGCTACGTATTACGGGTAGATGAATACCGTATAATACGATCAATGCTGTCTAACCAGACGAGGGGGTGCATACTACATAAAAGTCTTACTATGGTCATTACACATCTATTGTCTCAATCATTCAAACAAGAAACAGAAATATAGAACATGTAAGGTAAAGCAGTAAGGCGTCCCAAATGCTCAGTCAAAATGTTCTTGAGATCTGGCTTTACAAAATACAGCCAGATGATGTAGTAAGCGTACACAATTGTTATCAGCTGCAGTCTGACTTAATTACAATTATGCAAAAGTAAGTACAAGACAATCCGACTAACATGTCGGTGCCAAACGGTAAGGTATAAAGTAGATAACAAAACGAGTGGTGAAGTTAAGGAACCCACTCGAGGCCTCCTGCGATCATTCCTCTAGTATTGACCCTCCTGGAGGTGGAAGTACGCTGAGTCCTCGGGAACTGGCTCTAAATCTGGCCATGCAAAACCATAGAGGTTAGACCTCTAATAGCAAGTACCACAAGGGAGCACGACATGAGAACTAAAACCAGTAAGTAAGAGAATATAATAATAGATCTCTGCTTGCTTCTAGAACTCACATCACATCAAGACACTTCGAACCAACCTCCCAACCAAACAAGGACAGAAGTTGGCCCGTCATGTCCTGACATTCTGATCATCCCAGTTAGGTAACAGAGTACAGTGCACAAACAAATCATCTTGAACGGCCAATCAACTCCTACGGCTTGCTATTATGAGTCCCAAGTTATCCTGGAATAATGCAATTAGGGATTCCTCAGTTCTTACTATGTGCAAGCAAGGCTAGTCTATCCAGTCGATCAATTGGCCCATGCATGAATTAGACGAGTCCTAGCAGGACGCCCGTCAATATACAATATACAATAAATAATAAAAGCAGATACTGTTCCCTGCCCGTGTGGCAGATTTACAGTATCTGTGGGAACCAGCCGGCCCGTCGGGTACTACTCGTCCCAAGGGGGCTGCCATGTAAGAATTCGAGAATCCATTCTCTCCATGCAATCATTATTTTATTTAACTTAATAGTCTCTACGTTGAGTGACATGCCGTGGATCATGGTCATTCAAATGAGTACTTTCGTACGGGGTACGATATGTACAACTCTACAACGATACCAGTGCGGTTAGGTTGCAGGTCTTACATAGCGTAATGCAACAATCAAATCTATCCACGGTAATCATGCCTTGACCATAAATTACACATGCTTCTTTTGTAGAAAAAAATAACTAAATAAATAAATAAATAAATAGATTGAAGCCTGCATGTGCATGTATGTCAATATTCGGGATCAGCCAGTCGAGTACAATAGTTCATAACATGAACGTGTCTCATTCATTTCATTCAATAAGACGACTAGCCAGTCTCTTAGTTCCAATTAGGAACGCATGATCAATTTAGTCAAGATCACAATCATTATCAATGGTGGCAAGGCATGAAAGTCAACTAGCATTCAGTGGGGTCGAGTCTACAACTCTCAGGGTTTAATTCTAGTCAATCCGGGTATCTATAACTCAATTCATGACACATGGTACATCCCACGTAACAATCTATAATTAACATAAATATCAACATATCATGATTATATCAAGTTTATGCAAAAAGCGTAAGGATATAAAATGGACGTTAAACATCTAATAAGATATCAATATACAGGGCTATAGAAGATCCAGGGTAAGCAGGCTACTCTCATGTCAGCCTACGCTCATGCCAGCGTACGCTCAGGTCAAGCTACGCTCAAGCCAAGCTAGGTATGGAAGTCATACGCTTCCAAAAGGCAGTGTATGAACTCCATACGACTCCTGACCATCCAAGTCAGCGTATGCAAGTCATACGCTCCCAAAAAGTAGCGTATGAACTCCATACGACTCCTGACCATCCAAGTCAGCGTATGCAAGTCATACGCTCCCAAAAGGTAACGTATGAACTCCATACGACTCCTGACCATCCAAGTCAGCGTATGCAAGTCATACGCTCCCAAAAGGTAGCGTATGAACTCCATACGACTCCTGACCATCCAAGTCAGCGTATGCAAGTCATACGCTCCCAAAAGGTAGCGTATGAACTCCATACGACTCCTGACCATCCAAGTCAGCGTATGCAAGTCATACGCTCCCAAAAGGTAGCGTATGAACTCCATACGACACACGCTTCCAAAAGGTAGCGTATGCAAGACACACGCTTCCTAAAAAGGCAGCGTATGGACTCCATACTGCGCTGCGCTAAAGAGCGCGCACAGCTCAGTGACGCAAGCTAAAAAGCTAGCGTACACTGCTCACTGTCTTCTCCAAACAGCAAAAACTCCATGGTTGCACCCCAAAGCTTCAAAAGTCCATAACTTGGTCAAAATAAGTCTGAATCCAACTTTCCAAAGGTCAAAATTGGGTAGGATAAACTGCTCTACGACATGGAACCATTAAATCTTGAGAACAAAGGAGTTTGCTAGATCAAAACCCATAGACAACCGAAAATACAATAACTTAGATCTACAAGAAATGAACCAATGAAATCAAAAATACTAAGCACTAAACTCTCTTAGAATCATGAGAGGAAGAATATTGAACCATAAAATATGGTCCTTATGTAGAGCAAGATGTACTTGCCAAGTTGGTAGGTGGAGAGAGTAATAAAAGGAAGAAGAAGAAGTAATGGTGAAGAAGGAGTGAATGAGGAGAGAGAAGGGAGAGGGTAGCTTTAAGTAGCAAAGGGGTGGTAGGTGGGAGTTGGGCCGGGTTCTTAATGGGTCGGGTTTAAGGGGCTCATCCAACCGAAAATAAAACTAAAGCAGAGAAGTAAATTACAGGAAATAAAATGCAGAAATAAATTACGGAAAATTAATTGCAGGAAATAAATTAACATAAGGATTAAAGAGCAGATAATTAATTAACAGAAACTTAATTAACATGAATTAAAGGAATTTAAATACAGGGTAATACATGATAAATACTAAAATAAATACACATGAGTTGTACATGAATAAGACTACGCATTCTGGGAACGGGGAGTGACAACTTAAGTGTCCCAGTGGATCACCGCTAGCTAGGAACCGGCCCCTACAGCTAACCCAAATTGATCAAAACTTGATAAACTAAAGATTTGTTAAGATTAGCCAAAATCACTTAAACTATTATTCTAGTACTTTAGACTCCTTTGTTTTTTGTAAACATGACTTGTAAAGATAAATCTCTAAAGCCAAGGCTAGAAGTTACTATATCTTACTTTAAGAGGTGACATAGTCAGAAGAGTTTTGGCTCACTATTCTAGGACTTATATCAGTAATTAGTAAAACCACATTTTGCTGAATAATTTTGATGTCACCAAATATGATTTATGAAGTAACTAAATCAGCCAAACCAGTTATTTTGTTCTATATTAGAAAGAATAATTTTAAGGGTATTCTCAACTATAAATTGTATCATATTAGATACTCTTATGTCATAGAAGGTAATTCAAATACAAACCGAGTAACTGGCTCATATGACATATAATCCATTTATGGATATATATTTTTTACTCTATGAGGAGTTGTCATCTCTTGAGATTTATGTAACAAATCTATCATAGCTAAGAGTATTATATACCCTGAAATATTATCTTTAGTCACATCTTGTATTGAAGCTGAATGTCTCAGACATTTTATACTTTACATAATCTACATATTTTTGTACCTCTCATTTATTTTAAAATTATGCTAAAAGCATGATCTTGTGATTTCTAAGATGAACATGTACTTGCAACTGTATTTCAAGACATTAGAAGAGCCTAAAAGGCAAAAATATGGTTCTTGACTATAAAAATCATAAAATAATTTTACAGATCTCTTGACGAAGAATCTGTTTACTCTTGACGAAGAGTTTGTCTAAGAAAATAATTCTAGAATCATCGAGGGGGATGAGGTTAAGCCCATAAGTAAGTCACCAGCAGTGGCAACCCAACCGAGTCTGACTGGAGATCACAAGAAGCTGGTTCAATGGGTAGAAATAAGCTGGACTTAAGTGACTTTATGGAACACTGATCCGAGATTAAATCTCATTAAAATAATACCTAAGTGGTTGTACATGTGTACAATGATTTCCCATTCCTATGATGACATTGTTCCGGTCTGATTTGATTAGGATGAGTTTTAAAACTCTTAATAGGTCCAAACATGATTATACAGGATTTACTCCATCACCAATCCTTGGAGGACTTAACTATGTGAGAGGTAGTGAAGGCCGCGAATATGGGACATGAAGATCACATACAACTCTCATGAATAGAAAAAAAGTGTGCATGGCCAATCAAAAATGCCATCCTGATAGACCCAAGAACCTCTAGCATACAATGTGTATTATTTTCTGAATCTGGTTCAAGAAGTCTGATTCAAGGCATAGTCCATCAAACATGTCTTCAGATAAAGACAATATTCACTAAGTGAGATTCAAGGCTATAGTCCATCTCATCTATGCATAGTATATAATTGTCCAGAATTCTCAACTTTTGTTCTTTTAATTATCTTCTCTACTGTTTTGGAACTTTGTATATATATATATATATATATATATATATATTTATTTATTAAATTTTTTTTTTGGGGGAGGGAGGTGAATTGTTGTATAATATGTGAAAAAAGCCAAGTTTCTTCTTCCTCTCTTCAATATCCTTTATTTTGCTATTTAATACTTTCAACCGTTTTATTTTTATTTTGTTTAATTCTGACTGTAAAAAATTTATTAGCCAATGGTTAATGCTTAACGGCCAATTAATCAACCAATAAATCCTATTTATTCATATTAAATCCTATTGAGAGTGGGCTCTCTATATATGTCGTATGCTATGGCTTCTTTGAGTGATATCTTTGCTTGGGTACACATGGAAAAAAAAGAAAAAGAAAAAAAAAAAGACTTTCGCTCATGAAATCTCTTTCCTTCTTCTTACTACAAAATTTTCTCCTTCCTCTTTTTATTGTTTGGATTGTTCTCTCGAAACTGTATGCGGTGACGGAAAGCCAATAGCAATGAGGTTTTACTTCTAGGAGGATTCGAGAGAATGTCTGTACGTAGACCTCGAATAATCTTTTAGGATAGTGCTTCGTACATGACTTCACCGTAGACCGATATTTCTAACCTTTTATTTATTTATTTATTTATTTATTTATTATTATTATTATATTTTTTAGGATGATAAAGAAATATTTTATCAACACTAACTGCTATAAATAGTTTTATATTGAAATACACAGTCGAAATTTGTTAGATATAACACCCCTTTCCAGAAAATAGTGGCACTGAGGTGTCTTCGGAACTAAGAATAGTGACAGTGACACTTTGCCAGCCGAGCAGACTACGATGATCTGTTCAAACACCAACAAGTCTGAGGCTTGGGGGGCCTCTTGAGGTTGTGCTTTCCCTCACGCAAGTATTTGTACACAAGTAGTTACTTCCAAAGCACCACGTCCACATTGAAGAACAACCATTACTCATTCCATGATATGAAAGCTAGCTACTGCATTTGTCATGCAAATTTAATTGACAAACGTGCAAGGTTTGATATTTCTAGGCACGGCCGGAGTAAGCCTAACAAAATTTTGGACTTTGGACAATTTTTATTTTATTTACAAATTTTGTGCTTCCCCTCACGCAAGTATTTGTACACAAGTAGTACTTCCAAAGCACCATGTCCACATTGAAGAAGAACATTACTCATTCCATGATATGAAAGCTAGCTACTGCATTTGGCATGGAAATAATTGACCAACGTGGAAGGTTTGATACTTCTAGGCACGGCCATCAAGAAGTAAGTCTAATCAGACTTTTTTGACTTAGGACAACTTCTTTCTACTAGGACAATTTTCATACAGAAAATATAAAAGGTTGGAGTCACAGGTAATTTCTTAGAACCGGTCAATAATAAGATCAATAAACAACAAAATTGTTTCTGAATAGGATAATCCAACCTTCCAGTCTGGTCCTGTTTCTAGGAACGTGATTTCCATTATTTTTCTATGAAAAACGAATTTAACATTTTCATATATATGTTTAGTTATGTTGAAAATATGCAGTCAAAAATATTTTGTATTCTCATATTTGATTCAGACAAAAACTAAAAAATTAATTTGTTTATTTTTCACAAATATTCTTCCATTAATTTTATGATACTACTGTTACTTAAATTCAGCAAGTATCATTAAGGGTATTATCATCCAACAAAATTATAATTAATGTATCAAACCAACATATTTTTAGGAAAGCAAAATATTTCATTCCTTGGATTTTACTTTTTTCACAACTGTGAAAAACTGAAACCTTTCATATTTCTTCCAGACTTATCAAATATGGATAAGAACTTCAAAACTTATTCTCACGCCTCCAAAACTTGAACCAAACCACGTTATGAGTTCCATGGAGACCACATAGAAGAGATGCTACTAATTTGTACTTCTTTTCTTAGAGCCCTTGCATGAAAATTTGATATTCTTGTAGGGAAGAACATATAACAGAAATAACAATGTGTTTCTTCCAAATTTTTGGATATTGTTGGAATCCTCTTCTTCTATTCAGTTATGACAAGGGCTATTGCCCCCACAAGAAAGTCAATTTTCAGACTTCTTATTAGGGGTGAGCATTCGGTTAATTCGGTTCCAACCGAACCGAATAACCGAAAACCGAATTCGACCGAAAATCGAATAAGCAAAACCGAAACTGAACCGAATTTGTCTATAACCTAACTAAACCGAACCGAATTAAATAGGTTCGATTTTTGGTTTATTCAGTTTATTTGATTTTCGATTTATTTGCACCTTTTTTTTGCTTATATATATATATATATATATATATATATATATATATATATATATATATATATATATATATATATATATATAAAACGGCTCGATGCTCGTGAACGGCTTCCCGAGTTCCGCTAGGGCTTCAGCCCTAACGATGATTGTGCCCCCCCCCCCCCCCCCCCCCCCGCAGCCCCCGGACCCGCTCGCCGGGGGGGGGGGGGAGGAAGCCAGCGAGGAAGGGGGGACGGCCCCCCCTGATGTCGTCGGGGGGGGGGGGGGAGACGGGCAACCCTCCCCACGTGGAGACGGAGGGCCGGGCAGCCCTAAAGGCGGCGGATGCTGCTGTCACGACGGCGGGAGGCACGGCAGAGGATTCGGGTGCGGAACGGGGTGGGTCGGGCGGACCCTCCCAAGGTGGTGGGTCGAAGTTCAGTCCTTTGGGTGTCAACAATGCTACGATGTTCAAATTTGGATCTTGCTCTGGATCTCGAGATGGACAAGACGAGGATGGAGGCTGGACGACGGTGACGAGGTGTCGCCCTGGAGGGAGAAGAGGGGTCCAGACCCAAGCTATGGGCCGGACGGGGGGCATGGTAGGAACGGAACTAAGCCGTCTGTACCCCGGCGAACGGGAGGTAGACCGGGATGTGCAGAGACTGGATGGAGACCCAAGGCGACGGCGGCTAAGAAAAGGAAAGGTATTGCGGAGGTAGCCGGGAGTCAGGGTCTGGAGTCCCCTGGGGCCTCTGCCCGCACGATCACAGTCGGGCCGAGTCCTAAATCTTGGAAGGACGTTTGTATACCGACGGAGACCAAGAGCCGGACGTCGATGGAGTATGTCCCACCGAAGAAGGTGGGTGGAGGCCTCCGGGCTTATTTTCCAAAAGAGGAGATTACTGAGGTAACAAACTTATGGAAGAACACACTGGTGATGTATGTGCTGGGGAGTAAACCATTTTAGTCCAGATACGAGGATATGCAGAGCGGGTATGGCGGTCGAAGGGGAGCATGGAGATCTTCTCCATGGAGAATGGGTTCTATTTTGTAAAGTTTGGTCTGACGGAGGATGTGACCAGGATAATTCAAGGTGGGCCCTGGTCCTTTGACGGGAGGCTCATTATTCTGAAGGAGTGGACTCAAGAGTTGAAATGTGAGAAGGTAGTTCTCAACGCGATTCCTGTCTGGATTTACTTTCCTGAGTTTCCAGTGAAATACTGGAGCATCCCCCTACACATGAGATTAGCTAGTTTGGTTGGTAGGCCGATTAAGGTGGATGATGCTACGGCTTTCCGCAGTAGACTGATGTATGCTAAGATATTTGTGGAGATAAAGGTTGGGACGGAGCTCCCGAGCCTTCTGGAATACGAGGTGGCATCCGGGGAGGTTCTAACTCAGACTTTGGAATATGATTGGGTCCCCCAACGTGCTCCCTATGTAAGTGTTTCGGCTACGTGCCTAGTGCTTGCACTTCTAGTGGGAAGGAGACTGCTGGGCCCGCGGTAGCACTGATGGAGGTGGTGGAGCCGGAGAAGGCGCCCAGCTCCAACCCCGGAGCGGGGACGACATACAGAAAGGTGGAGGAGGGCACTATGATGGAGGTTGCCAGGAGGCCGAAGACAGACACCCAGCTGAGTCGGGAGAGTCCGCAGGGCGTGATAGTTCCGTTCAGGCCCCAGAGGAATATGGTGACCAGGGGTATGACAACCTTTGGTAGCAGTCAGGATGGTATGGAGGTTCCTGTGGTGGAGAAGGTATATTGCAGGAAGAGGCATGCACCTTCTCCGCGGAAAGATAATCAGACCAAGGCCAACCCGAATTGGACCTTGACACTCTCCAGGATTCAGGCTCACCTTGCCCTCACCTCAGGGAGGGAGGAGGATCTAGATTTGATGGACGAGGCACTTCTCCCGAGTGTCAGTCCAAGTGTTGTCCAAGGGGACCCCACATTAATTAATTAATGTCGATCCTCGCTTGAAACATTCGTAAAGAGTCTTCTATTGGGAGATAGAAGGAGATTGGTGGAGTGCTGAAGAGTGAGAAGTGTGACATCGTTATTCTGCTTGAGACAAAGATTAGAGGGACGACGATGCTATCTCGTAGGACTCTTGCTAATTGGGCTCATATTCATAACCTAGATCTTTGTGATATGGAAAGGATCTGGGCTCGGTGGAACAGGGATAGTTGGGAGGGGGATCAGGTTCTGAAGACTGAGCAACTTATTGGCATCTCATTTGTAAATAAAGGAGGATTCTGTTTCATCCTGGGTGCTGTCTATGGACACAATGATAGGCGGCTTTGTGAGACCCTGTGGGAGGACATTGTGCGTGTAGGGAGTATAGCGGAGCATCTGTATCTTCCTTTGCTACTTATGTGGGACTTCAATGCCATGCTGCACCGGCATGAGAAGGTGGGGGGCCGTCCGGTGCCTGACCAGATCTTATACGACTTCCAGAAGTGTCTCCTCCTGTCGGGGCTGAGGGGGCTGGGCACATATGGACCTGGCATAATAAGGCGATCCACAACAGGATTGCCTGTCAGCTTGATAGGGCTCTAGGAAACAGTAAATGGTTTTGCTGCTTCCCTAATTCTGTGGCGGAGGGGCTTGCGGCAGGGACCAGTGACCACTCCCCTATCCGGGTAGGCTTATTGGTTAGGCCCATTTGGAAGGCTCGACCGTTTCGGTACAAAAATTGCTGGTACCTATCTGCTGGTTATGAGGAGATGGTTATAGGGGGGTGCAGCACTCTCAGGAGGGCACGGCTCAGTTTCGCATGGTTCACAAACTCAAATAGGCTAAGAAAGCCATTCGGAACTGGGTGAAGACGATGTCGCGGTCTTCCTTGGAGGATAAGGAGGTGTAATACATGTGGTTCGTATTACGTATCTTGGTATACGTGTACGTATTCTTGACTCGTATTGCGTATTTTTCTACATGGTTATTTTGGCATGTCATTGGTTGTGGCTTAGCTTGGTTCGGCTTAGCTTGGTTTGGTTTGCTTTTGGGTTCATCATGAACCAAAAGAAAATCCCTACCTACCACCACCACTATCCTTTATTAACCCATTCCCCTTTCTCTCTCTTCATTATTCTTCTTCTTCCCTATCATAACTTCTTCAACCACCTGGAGAAAGAAAGAGAGAGCTTAGGCAAGTGCAAACTTGCTTCATGATGGATCTCAAGTTTTATTGTTCCATTCTCTTCCTTACTTGATTCCAAGCCTCTTTAGAACTTGGCATTTTTCATTTTGATGGATATTTTCTTGTAGATCTAAGTTTATATTATTTTCGGATTTCTTGGGTTTTGATCTACCAAACTTCATTATTTTCATATTTTGATTGTTCCATGTTGTAGAGAATTCAATTTCGTGCAGTTTTGGCTTTTGTTTCGCTAGATTTCGACTTCGGATGAGAAAGTTATGGCCAAAACAATTTCTGGTCATTTCTATGTTCATCTGCAGCATGAACAGCATGTCGCTGTTGGCGCATGTCGCAGTTGGCGCATATGATGTCTCTGTTGACGCATGTCGCAGTTGACGAATATGATGTCGCTGTTGGCGCATGTCGCAGTTGGCGCATATGATGTCTCTGTTGACGCATGTCGCAGTTGACGAATATGATGTCGCTGTTGGCGCATGTCGCAGTTGGCGCATATGATGTCTCTGTTGACGCATGTCGTAGTTGACGAATATGATGACGCTGTTGGCGCATGTCGCAGTTGGCGCATATGATGTCTCTGTTGACGCATGTCGCAGTTGACGAATATGATGTCGCTGTTGGCGCATGTCGCAGTTGGCGCATATGATGTCGCTGTTGACGCATGTCGCAGTTGACGAATATGATGTCGCTGTTGGCGCATGTCGCAGTTGGCGCATATGATGTCTCTGTTGACGCATGTCGCAGTTGACGAATATGATGTCGCTGTTGGCGCATGTCGCAGTTGGCGCATATGATGTCTCTGTTGACGCATGTCGCAGTTGACGAATATGATGTCGCTGTTGGCGCATGTCGCAGTTGGCGCATATGATGTCTCTGTTGACGCATGTCGCAGTTGACGAATATGATGTCGCTGTAGGCGCATGTCGCAGTTGGCACATATGATATCGTTGTTGGCGCATGTCGCAGTTGGCACATATGATGTCGCTGTTGGCGCATGTCGCAGTTGGCGCATATGATGTCGCTGTTGAGCCGCATGAGCCACATGAGCCGCATGTCGCAGAATAGGCCGCATAGTGCCTGTTTTGGCTATTCTATGTCTTATTTGCATGATTTGTGGTCAGAAATTCTTCCAACTCCCAACGTCATAGTTGTATATCTTTCCCTTGGCTTCAAGAATATGTCACTAGTTGTTTTATGCAAGTTTCTCCCATTTATGATAATGTGAGAATAGAACACGATAGTGGTCCACTGTGGCGCACTCTTGACAAGTAAACTGGCATGATATGTCTCGACATGCTGTTATGACAGCTAGCCTGACATGACAAGTATGACTGACCTGGACACCGTGGGCGATTGCGTTTGTACAAATAAACTGGTACTGTCTTGCATCATGTCTAGGATGGGAATCCCTGAGTACCACGGTCAGGGTTACCTACTGAAATTGATTAAGGCTAATTAACTAGAATGATTCAGTAGTCATGAAGAGATTCCCAGCTACAGGCAATCCCGTTATCTGGGCGCATTAAGTGGACTTGTAGCCTACCGACGAGTAGGGCACATTTTCAGCACACAGTCATGTGGTGCACCCTTCATAAACGGACATTCGACCCGGATAACCGGATGGTCTGCAGGGCTTGTGGCTGTTGGGATAATCTCATTGCATCTTGCTAGTAACTAGGCCTGTGATAACCCTAGTTAGTTAAAAGTATCAAGCCGTACTCTTGATTGGCCGTGATTGATTGGATGTAGTTTATTCCATCTTAGTCTTATCCTGATCCTGTACAAGATTGTATCAGGACATGATTTCTTGTATCGATAAATGATGGGATACCAAGTTCTGTTCAGATGAAGGGTTACAATCCCGGTCCTTGTTTGGTTTAAGGGTTGTAACTTGGCTATCTGAATAGTTCCATGGTTATCTTATCATATATCGTCCTGCTTATTGTGCCCGCCTTAACAATAAAGATCAGGGGTCCAGTTCTGTTCAGGCGAAGGGTTACAACCCCGGTCCTTGTTTGGTTTAAGGGTTGTAACCTGGCTCCCGGAGCAGTTCTGTGTCCTCTCTTCGTTTATTGTCTTATTGTAACCCCCTGTCATGCTCGTCATGTTTTACCTTTACTTCAATACCATGATTATTTATACTGGCCTTAACAATAAAGATCAGGGGTCCAGTTCTGTTCAGGCGAAGGGTTACAACCCCGGTCCTTGTTTGGTTTAAGGGTTGTAACCTGGCTTCCGGAGCAGTTCTGCGTCCTCTCTTCGTTTATTGTCTTGTTACTTTATCAATAGTAATTGAGGCGGGTTTCTATTCAGGCGAAGGATTGCAACCCCGGTCCTTGTTTGGTTTAAGGGTTGCAGTCTGGCCACTTGAATGGTTTCTCCGTGCTCAATATATTATTGATTATCTCAGTTATTATCAGTATCTTTTAATTACCTTAACTATTTATTTGTGATATGCTGGTTTTAGTTCCTAAGTGAAGCCTCCTTTGTGGCACTTGCTCTTTCTGGGGTCTGACCCAGCTGGTTTTGTATGGCCAGATATCGGAGCAGCAACAGAGGATCCACCTGTCTTCCAGCCCGATGGTGACCACCAGGCGTAACCAGGGCAACGAGTGGGTTTCTTTTATCCTCCCACTCTATTTGTAAAATTATTCTTTTGAGGCGTTTAGCCGGCGAGCACGTGTTAGCTCGTATTGTACCTTTATTTACTGTCTGCCTACGGGCTGTAACATGATTGACAAATCCTAGGGTTGATCATGTATTGACTAAAACTCTTGCTAGTCCTGACATTTTGTACGACTAGCTTCATGATCATCCGGATATGTAATGTATGGGACGCCTTGCTATTATATATTTGATGCTCTGACATCTTGTAACTGTTATTACATTGCTTGAGATTGAGACAATAGGCTTGTTCTTGACCATAGGAGACTGATGGCTTGTAGTTAAACCCTCATATATCTAGACAGCCGTGACCGTATAGTGACGTGGATTCCATCTCATTATACGTAGCTGGCTATGTCTGCCCCCGCTCTCCAGTATTCTGGTTCTGGAGCGTGACAGGAGGCCGAGCTATGGGAAGTTCAAGGAGCTTTACAAGCAGATATGTTGAGCGAGGAGTTGGCGGCCAGGGAGAAGGACCTGATTTCGGAGGTCAACATCCTGAGGCTCCAGTAGGAGATCAGTGCGGCTCAGAGGGCCAAGTGTTCCTGGCTCAAGGATGGGGATCGGTGCACCAGGTTTTCTACGATATGATCCGGACCAGACAACACCGGAATAGTATACCCATGCTTCTCAATGGCGAGGGCAGGCTTGTCGGCGACCCGGTGGGGATTCAGAAGGAGACAGTCAGGTTTTATTCAGACTTGTATCAGCAGACTGACTATCCCACCTTGTTTCCTGAGCTTGTCACGAAGAGGCTGGTGACGCCTTATGGGAATAGCTTGTTGTTGGCCCCTGTGAGATTGGAGGAGGTGGAGGCTATTGAGATGAATGCGGATCCCATTAAGGCCCCAGGACCGGACGGCTTCTCTAGTAGGTTCTTTAGGCGACACTGGGATGTGCTTAAATACCCAGTTCTGGAGGCGGTGCAGGAGTTTTTTTTGGAAGAAAAGTTGCTGAAGGAGTTGAACCACACTTTTCTGATGCTGGTCCCGAAAAAAAAGGGCGCGACATCCCTTGTCGACTTCCGGCCTATTGTGTGTTGAAATTATCTGTATAAGATAATTACCCACCTTATGTGCCAGTACATGGAAGGGATTATGCAGGGTCTGGTATCTCGAAATCAGGCGGCTTTCATCAAGGGTCGCTCGATTGTTGAGCACAGTCTGCTTGCTCATGAGATGGTCAGAGATTTCAACAAGCCAGGGGGGATGAAGGCCTGTGTGAAGCTAGATCTAAGGAAAGTGTACGACACTGTCAACAGAGACTTCCTTTACCACCTTATGCTAGCCATGAGGTTTGACGAGGTGTGGGTAGCGAGGGTGAGGAATACATCTGCTCTCCCACTTTTTCGGTTCTCATCCAGGGTACTCTTTATGGTTTCTTCAGGAGCAACATGGAACTTCGGCAAGGGGATCCCCTCTCCCCGTATATGTTCACTCTGGTGATGGAGTACTTCACTTGCCTGATGGACCTGGCGGTGCATAGTAGGAAGATTGTCCCTTTAGGCTGGTAAATTCGGTGGTATCCCACTTGATTTATGCTGACGACCTCTTGGTGCTTCTTCAGCCTTCTATGCGGGGGATGCGTGCGCTTTCAGATATTATGGAGGAGTTTGGGCGGTTGTCTGGGCTTCAGCTGAATAGGAAGAAGAGCAGGGTTTATTTCAGCTTGACTTGCTCACTCAAGGAGGAAAGGGCTTTTGTTCTGGAAGTGGAGAAATGTGAGCTACCGGTTAAGTATTTGGGGGTACCTTTGACGGTGAATGTCACGACCCGCACCCGCTTTTTCGGATACGAGACGTGTCCAAGCCAGCCTACGCCGCAGAGTCGGCGGTAGAACGCTGTCAAGCCTGCAAGAAATAAATGCTCAAAATAAACTTTATTGCTCATTCACATTTCTAAATTTGATTACAACCTTTACAATATTTATAATTAAAGAAAATACAAGGTTCTCACAATTAATGAAAATGATACAACTGCTATATATTTCTAGGTTGACCTCAGCATACCCATGCCTTCCAAGTACTAAGAGTGATCGCGGCTAAACCTGAAAAATGTTGGTTTCTAGTCAGGAATGGAACGAGTACATTCTCACAACAGAATCAATAAATGACGAAATCCATAAATCTGTAATAATACTGAGATACATAATAAGCAGATAAACAGGGATTCTTTGTAGGAATCATGTGAGTAAAAGCAGAAAGGCATGGTACACAAGACAAGCAATGACAAGAAAACTGTAATGTAACAAGACTATATCTAACAAGTGATTTGAAATACACTTTCGACATGTAAACGACTAAGGGGTAAATCCGGCACCCTGTACGTGTCGTGTGCAGCTGCTATTATTCAAGAATAGACATCATGGGGATATTTTTGGGTATGTTTACATGTCTACTAATGTACTTTCCCGCCCGGCTAGTACTCATGGATTCAAACAGGTCACGAACACAAAAATATATTGGTCACGAACAACATGCAAGAATCCATAACTACTATCTTGTGTGACAAGCGTGTCAAGAACTAATGGAATATCAATATAAAACATTATTAAATACATGAAGTATAGAGATAATCAAATATGAAAACTATCAGAGATGTACTCGCCTGAGGTCTTGTGCTGGTGAAACCGATAATACTATATCACTCAATGAGCCACAACCAGTCAACACATGCAAAATTCTTCGGATGCTAAAATAAACAGTACCAACATTTTTAGAATAGTCAAATTAGCTAGAATTGCCGGTCCGTAAGTCCAATTCTGGACACAGGGACAAAACGATAATTTTGGGTCAAAACGGTGTCCGTCGTTGGACCCGCTTTGTACCAAAAAACGTACCAGAGTCTATAGTCTCTAAAATTGTCAAACTATATGTCAACAGGTCTGGTTTTCCGATACGAACCCAACCGTATGTCGAAAGTTGGATTTTGACGGGCCGTGCACAAAATTGCCCGTTGAGTCGGATCTTATGGCCCGCAAAACGGCGATCCGGTCAACTGTCTCAGAATCGGACCAAACTTGGCATACAAAACCAGAAAAATGATACGGTCCTATTGGCATAAGTTTCGTCTCGATCTGACGAACGTGCACAAAGTAATTAAAAAATTTGCTCAGAGGCCGATACGGTGAATTTCGACGGATACGCATCAAATTCGTCGCGCACACGCGACCAATTTGAATTTCGTAAAAGCCCACATGTCCAGAAGCCATTATGCACCTTTCGATGCTTTTGGTTCGAGACCACGTCGCCCGGTTTGGCGGAACGCACGTGGTATCGGAGATTTTTCTAGATTTTTATGGTTTTATAAACTGATTTTTCTTGATTTTTGCAATCAAATTATTCTGCACATACTTGATGAATTTAGGAACTACAAAAAGGGTTTCGTAGACCTATAGGTTGGCTACGAGATGGTTCCATTAGTTTTTGAAAACTCCTACTGAGTTAACGGAAAACAGTTGCTAATCGGGGGTAGTTACACTATTCAATACTCTGTTTCGGGACAAATTATTTCATCGACTTTGAGTCGATTTGTCGGGCCGCTCTTGAGCATCTACGTAAAAGTAATTAGAGGAATTCAAAGACGTATATATGGGCTACATACCGGAGAAGAAGGATCGAAAAATGATCGAGTGTGAAGGTTGTTTCATCCCCACGAAGTCGGCCTCGCAGGGCTGCTGTGACCGTTGCTACTGTGTTCTTTCCAAGTCGCGCGCGCGGTTTGGCCGGCCTGTGGCCGTCGTGCGGCGGCTGCACGCTCGCGCGATGGAGCCCTAGGGCGCGCGCGCGTGTCAAGAGGTCGGGGGTCGAGGATTCGGCTAGGGTTTTCTTCCTCTCTCGATATCTCGAATGTATATATATACTCTGTTTTGGTCGAACATAGCCGGGGGGGTCGGGTTTGTGTGCAGGCTTGTGCGGTGAATGGGATCGGGCTCGGGCCTGTTGGCCAGGGCCTTGGGTTTCACTGCTGGGTTTTGCTTTTGTTTCATTCCTTTATTATTTATTATGTATTTTATATATATATATATATATATTTTTTTTGTATTATATATATATATGGGGGTATATGTGTATGTGTATATATACTCACATATATAATATATTAAATATAACAATTATTGATTTATAAAAATAACAAATAGACCATTAAATAAACACGAAGTATGTATATCGCAATATACGATCCAATGTATATTGAATACTATTTGTACATTTACTCTATAAACCCAAATAAAATCTAGACAATTATATTTAGAAAATGCTATTGTAATTCCAAAGTAGAATATTACTATAAATAACGATATTATATATATAATTTATTTGCTAGTGAATAATCAAATAAATGAATGCTATTGATATTATTTATGAACAATTACAATAATAACCATATAATAATAATAATAATAATAATAATAATAATAATAATATCAATAACCCACTAAATAACCAAAAGAGTCTTGGTGAACATATCTGGCCCTAGAAAATTGTACCAATATTCTAAAACTCTATTGTCACGTCCCAGAACCAGAATACTGGAGAGCGGGGGAATGACTCAGCCAGCTACGTATTACGGGTAGATGAATACCGTATAATACGATCAATGCTGTCTAAAAGACAAGGGGGTGCATACTACATGAAAGTCTCGCTATGGTCACTTCACATCTATTGTCTCAATCATTCAAACAAGAAACAGTAATAGAGAACATATAAGGTAAAGCAGTAAGACGTCCCAAACGCTTAGTCAAAATATTCTTGATATCTGGCTTTACTAAACATAGCTAGATGATATAGCAACGTATACACAATTGTTATCAGCTGCAGTCTGACTTAATTACAATTATGTAAAAGTAAATGCAAGACTATCCGACTAACATGTCGGTGCCAAGCGATAAAATATAAAGTAATTAACAAAACGAGCGGGGAAGTAAGGAACCCACTCGAGTCCTCCTGCGATCATCCCTCTAGTATTGACCATCTTGGAGGTAGAAGTAAGCTGAGTCCTCGGGGACCGGCTCTAAATCTGGCCATACAAAACCAGAGAGGTTAGACCTCTAATAGCAAGTACCGTAAGGAAGCACGATATGAGGAATTAAACCAGTGAATAAGCGAATATAATAATAGATCTCTGCTTGCTACTGGGATTCACGTAACATCACGACACTTCGAACCAACTTCCCAACCAAACAAGGACAGAAGTTGGCCCGTCATGTCCTGACGCTCTGATCATCTCAGTTAGGTAACAGAGTAGGTGCAGTACACAAACAAATCAACTTAAACGGCCATCCAACTCCTACGGCTTACTACTGTGAGTCCCAAGTTATCCTGGAATTATGCAATGAGGATTTCTCAGTTCTTACTATGGGCAAGCAAGGCTAGTCTATCCAATCAATCAATTGCGCCAATCATGAATTAGACGAGTCCCAGCGCGATGCCCGTCATCAATATACAATATACAATAATATAAGCAGATACCGTTCCCTGCCCGTGTGGCAGATTTACAGTATCTGTGGGAACCAGCCGGCCTGTTGGGCACTAATAGTCCCAAAGAGGGCTGCCATGTAAGAACTCGGGAATCCATTCTCTCCATGCAATCATTATTTTATTTAACTTAGTAGCCTCTACGTTAAGTGAAATCCCATGCCGTGGGTCATGGTCATTCAGAATGAGTACTTTCGTACAAGTACGATATGCCCAACTCTACAATGATACCCGTGCGGTTAGGTTGTAGGTCTTACATAGCGTAATACAACAATTAAAACTAACCACGGAATAATCATGCCTTGACCATAAAGTACACATGCTGCTTTCGTAAAATAAATAAATAAATTGTAGCCTACATGTATCTATATGCCAATATTCGGGATTGGCCAATCGATTTCAATAGTTCATAGTTGATATGAACGTGTCTTATTCCATTCAATTCAATAAGACGACTAGCCAGTCTCTTAGTTCCAACCAGGAACACATGTCAATTATAAATCAAGATAATAATCAATGTTAATTAATGCCAAATTCGGGAAATAAAATCCATCTCATGCGGGCTGAGAAATGTGGTTGAGAAATAAATAATCCATGCGGCTGAGAAATGAGATTCTCATGCGGCTGAGAAATGAGATTGGGAAATAAATAATCCATACGGCTGAGAAATGAGATTGGGAAATAATTAATCCTATGCGGCTGAGAAATGAGATTCTCATGCGGCTGAGGAATGAGATTGAGAAATAATTAATCCATGCGGCTGAGAAATGAGATTCTCATGCGGCTGTGAAATGAGATTGGAAAATAAATAATCTATGCGGCTGAGAAATGAGATTGAGAAATAAATAATCCATGCGGCTGAGGAATGAGATTGAGAAATAAATAATCCATGCGGCTGAGAAATGAGATTGGGAAATAAATAATCCATGCGGCTGAGGAATGAGATTGGAAAATAATTAATCCATGGCTGAGAAATGAGATTCTCATGCGGCTGTGAAATGAGATTGAGAAATAAATAATCCATGCGGCTGAGGAATAAGATTGGGAAATAATTAATCCGTGCGGCTGAGAAATGAGATTCTCATGCGGCTGTGAAATGAGATTAGGAAATAAATAATCCATGCGGCTGAGAAATGAGATTGGGAAATAAATAACCCATGCAGCTGAGGAATGAGATTGGAAAATAAATAATCCATGCGGCTGAGAAATGAGATTGGGAAATAAATAATCCATGCGGCTGAGAAATGAGATTCTCATGCGGCTGTGAAATGAGAGATCCATCTTCTCAGAAAACCTGAGAAGGATGGTCATGGAACCCTTGGCTTCCAAGCTCCATAAAACCTTCACCGTAAGTCCAAATTTGGACTTCCATAGGTCAAAATGGGGTAGAACGAAATTCTCTATAACATAGAACCATTAAAACTTGGAAATAACAATGTTAAATAGATCAAAACCCAAGAAATCCGAAAATACTATAAACTTAGATCTAGAAGAATTTAGCCATAGAAATTGAAAATGCCAAGCACTAAAGTGTCTTAGAATATTGAGAGAAAGACAATGGAACAACAAAAATGGAGATCCATCAAGAAGCAAGTTGGCACTTGCCTATCTCTTCTAGGTTGGTGGGAGAGTTATGAGGAAAAAGAAGAGTAATGAAGAGAGAGAAAAGGTTTGGGGCCTTAAATGAAGGGGTGGTGGTAGGTGGGGGTTTGTTTCGGTTCATGATGAACCAACATAATTAAACCAATCCAAGCCGAACCTAAAACAAAGCTAAAGCAGAGTATAAAAGCAAAAAGTAAAATACAGGAATAAATACAGAAAAATAATTACCAGAAAATTAAAGGAATTTAAATACAGAACAATACATAATAAATATTAAATGAATACATTCCAGCAGTACATGTATTTAGAATACGTATTCTGGGAACGGGAAGTGACATCTATTTAAATATTAATAATACACATTTTTGTATGAATAACCAAATATTTAGAAAATATTATTGAGTCCACCCAAAAAGTTAGAAAATATTTGCACACACCTAAAAGTATGTCTACATAGACTTGGCTTGGTTTGGGTCCGATCTGGACTATTTTGGTACAACCGGGTTCCCTAAAACTCAATAATATAATTAATAAATCTTCGGTAAGGGTTAAGTCGCAACTTGGCCTGGTTTTTCTAGTTAGGATATCACTATGGCTCGGCCATCCCTACTATGGCTAATACACTAGTTAAGGCACGCCGCTGCACTATCCGTTCCATGATTCCTAGTCGTCTGGTACTTCAAAACTCAACAATGGCTAAGGTTATCTACCGTAAGAATTAACTACATAATTAATTCTAAAATTCTAAAAGTCACTATTTAAATCAAATAAATAATATAAAAATATTTTAAAATTTTTTGGGAAGGAGAGCTACAAATCTACCCACCTTAAAAATAAATTCGTCCTCGAATTTAAGGATTACTAGGATAGGCAGACTTGGTAGATTGGTGAAAGGTAGTAGAAATTTATGATTAAAAAAAATTGATCGAATAAAATAAATAAAATAGGAAGAAAGTGTTTGAAACTCTAAAAGTCCGAAAATGCTCTCAACTTCAGTTTTGAAACAAGTTTGCTAAGAAAAATAATCATAAACAAGGTATCGACGAAATCTGCTTTCAACCCCGATAAATAAAATATGTGAATAAATAAATGAATAAAAATTTCTGAAACTCCGAAAAAAGGAAATATAAGGATTTGACCCAATTATGCCCCAAATTATTCATAAAATATTGTCTAAAATAATACTCATTACTTTAAATAATCCTCGTAATAAAATCAATTGTCAAAATATTTGTTAAGAATAATTTCGATATTTATAGCTGTATATTTTTCACAAATACAATATCTTCTAAAATAATATAGTAATAATTTGAATTTAATATAACTCTTGATAAAATAGTAATTCAAATAATCCTGTAATAAAATCTCTTCTAAATTCTGCCAGTCTCTCCTCACTTTTTTTTTAAAATATCTAAAATAGAAATATAATAAAAATTATTTTCCGATTTGGAAAAAATAATTAACTAAAATAAAGTAAATGGAGAATGTAAGAAAACGGAAAGTGGGCTTACGACCTACCCACCTTATAATGATTCATCTTCGAATTTAAGGATTAGGATGATCAAATCTTTCTAAGATTTAAATAAATATCGGATTTAACAAATCAAAATCAATCCATAATGATTTAAAAATAATTCAAGATTTTAAAAAAATACATTTGATCGAATCTAAATATAATACAATAATGATTTAAATGGATAATATGTTTATCAAATGACTTGGAAAATATTATGTATACTATCTAAACAATACATATCTTGGTTAGTCCAAGACTGAATCAAACTAATTATAATAAAACAAAATGAATTTAATTGATAATTAATATTAGCAAATAATTTAAACGATATTTTATAAATTCTAAATCCAAAAAATAGTTTGACAAAATTCTGTTGTCATCCAAATATATTCTATAGTGGTTACAAATAAAATCTATTTTCTAACCAAAATTTATTAAAATAAAACAGAATAAAAATTTTGAAATCAGGAATGTGGGTTTACAATTCTACCCACCTTAGAATATTTCGTCTCCAAAATTTCAGAGGGCACGATTAGGCACGACTATGAAGAATAATTAAGGAACCAAATTTTTAATTGATATGAATAAAACGACGAATGTATAATCAAGGGAGTGATATGATTCATGATCTAATTAGTCACGCATAAAATGACAAAGATACTAAACAAAAGGAGAGTGTGATTTGGTATGACCAGTATTCGGTCAAATAGTCTAGTTGACAAGCAAATATTTTTAAGAACGATCAAGGGTGAAATGGTTGGACACGACCAATCAATGGTCATCATGGTTGAGTCATTACCAGCCTTTTAAGGAATGACCAAAATTTTCGATGAAATCTAAACATCATTTTAGTCGCATTTAAGATACAGTCACGATCAAGGCTAATCGTGCAAGTCATCCAAGCATGGTGAAAAATAGAAAGTTGGCACGAGCATGATCATGATCAAAATAGTCATGACCGTAGTTGGAACGAAGGTATAACCTTAGCTATAATTTAGTTAAAATTATGGACACGATTATGATTTAGTCTAAAAAAAGGTTTAAGGTCGATCAAAATTTGAAATCATCTTGGTACGAACAACTAGTTGAACAAAATTATTTAGGCACGATCATGGAATTGAATTCTAGGATGACAGACGAATTGGCACGATCGAAATAGAATCGAATAGTTTGGTCATGATCAAAAAGTATTTAAGGATGATCCAATCAAAATCGTTCTAACACGAACGATTGTGTAGGCATGATCATAGAATCAAACCTAGGAAAGGATACGAATTGGCTCGGTCGAAATATAATAAAAGGAGTCCAGTCAGGATCGAAATTGTTCAAGGATGATCAAATCCAAAATCGTTTCGATATGCTTAAAATATTTATCCACGATTATTTAGGCACGAGTTTAGAATCAAAATCTAGATAAGTTTAGAAATCTAGTCAAAATTACATTAAAAGATGACAATCTAAAAAATAGAAGGATAAGAAAGGAAGGGAGAATTACCGGTTTATTGAGAAGATTATGACTAGGAATAAGCACAAATCAAATTGAAAACTTAATAATTATATGCCAATAAGGAGTAGTCTCTATGGTATTCGAAACTCGTAAACATAATCGAAGTCATTTTATAAAAAATTTATGCCTCGCCAGTGTACAGCTAGCTGCAATAAACTCTTGATTCCACGACTCAAGCAAGGATACGGTAACGAATACCCTATCAACTCTATCAAATCTGGACATAACATCTTAAAGACGAAGATATGACGACCAAGATATAGCTTTGACAATATTCGATAACTTATACTTACTCGAGGTTACTTTAACTTAGGGATCATGCCTCGTCAGTGCGCTGCTGGCTGCAGTGAACCCACAGTCTCCATAAGTCAAATAAGTGGCGACAGTGCGCGGCTGTCTGCCATCATAAGTCACCGATCATCCTTTCAACTACATCCTTAAAACCTCAACGTAGGTTCAAAAAACTGAAACAAATTGACCATAATGGAGAAAGCTAGAAATTTGAACAAATTGATCATTATAGGAAAGTGTACGTATCCATCCTTGAAGGAGAGGTATCAGTTTTGGAAAATTTTAAACGATTGATTAGGAAGGACATGGTCGGAGGCAAGATAAGTAGAAATCTTATAACCCTTATTTTACGGATATTCAATATTCAACGTTTGAGAGAAAAACTTTTGAATCAAAAAACTTAACTCGAGATTAATAGACAATTGAGGGAGAAGTTATTTTAAAAATAATTTCTTAGGTCCAAGGAAAAGAATATAAGTGATACGAACTTATGATACGACAATGTTTAGGAAAAAGACATAAGATAAAGTTGTACAATTGATCATGATTAGAAGAAAATGGCCGAGACAAAAGAAATATAAATATAAATTTATATTTCTCTAATATTCAAGATCGAGAAAAAATATGTATAAAGCACTATGTCTACCTATTATGAATATATTTATACACAGGTATATATGTATAGCCTAAGTACTAAGTAAATCCCCAAAATCCCACAATATCATTCTAAGAGAAAGTTATCCTATTTCCAAGTAAAATATAAATTTAAATAGCAATAAAACATATATTATATTCAATATATAATTTATAGAAATTATTCCCAATACTAGAAATGGACTACCAAAATATATATATACACATCTATATATCTACATGGACGACGTTGGTCGCACTACATGACCACCAGAACTTGGGTTGAGTTCGGGCTAGTTTGGAACAACCGAATCTTCTAAAAGTCAATAATCTTAATAATAAATAATTAATTTAT